>NDXB01013431.1:26981-52854 GCA_002631895.1 Agapornis roseicollis
GCATGAAAACACTTGTCCTGCTTCCCTGCACCCCCACCCCCCCCCCCCTTTGGTGGCAAGGAGAGGGGATACTCAGCACAGGGCCCTGTGGGACGACGTGGTGCCTGGCTCCCTCTGGAAGACTAGTGATTTTGTTGTTGTATGGCTCATCCCACCACAACAAGTCACAGTCTGCCCTAGGGCGCACGGCCTCTCCGCCATGCTGGAGGCACAGGGACAGGCTGGTGGCTGGGGCTGCCGTGGCCCTGTACTTCTGACCACCTCAGCTGTTGCTTTTGTGAGTCTTGAGAGTGAAGCAACGAGGGGCTGGTCTGAAACCCCATCTGCACCCATGTCCCAGCCAGAGCTGCCCCCACAGAGCACCATGGGAGAGCCTGGAGGGAGCAAAGCCCATGCTGTAAGGCCTTAGCACACCCCAAGGAGTGGTGCTACCCCAGCCAGCAGCCCAAGTATTGTCACAGGAGAAGGGATGTCCACAGGGTCATAGAATCATAGAAATTAGGTTGGAAAAGATCTTCAAGATCATCAAGCCCAACCATTACCCCAGGACTGCCAAGTCCACCATTAACCCATGCCACTGAGGGCCTCATCTCATGATTTTTGAACACTTCAAGGGACAGTGAGTCTAGCACTGCCCTGGGCAGCCTGTTCCAATGCCTGACCACCCTTTCAGTGAAGAAAATTTTCCTAACATCCAACCTAAACCCTAGCGCAGCTTGAGGCTGTTTCCTCTTATCCTATTGCTTATTACTCTGGAGAAGAGACCAACGCCACCTCACTACAACCTCCTTTCAGGTAGCTGTAGGGAGCAATAAGGTCCCCCCCGAGCCTTCTCTTCTCCACACTAAACCCTCCCCAGGTCCCTCAGCCATTCCTCAGCCATTCTACTTGTGCTCCAGGCCCTTCACCAGCTTTGTTGCGCTTCTCTGGACCTGCTCCAGCACCTCGATGTCTCTCTGATATCAATGAGTCCAAAACCAAACACTGGATTCAAGCTGCACCCTCACCAGTGCTGAGCACAGGTCAGGATGTCACTGGCCTTTTTGGCTGCCTGAACATAACTTAACTGGGTTCAGCAGTATACCCCAGCAAACGCACAGCGACACCACAGTATATTGGCGCTGTGTACCCTGGGGAGCATCCACCCCACTCCAAACCCACCACCCAGCAGGAGCCTTTCCCTCCAGGGCCAGATGTGGAAGCCCTGAGCAGCGCTCAGGTCCGGGATGAGAGAGCCAGATGTGCACCGCCAGATGTGGAGCCCCAGATGTGCGACCAACCTCTGCTCGCTGCAACCGAGGCGCTCAAAGGAACCCCACCACACCCGCCCGCAGGAGCGGGCCACGCCTCTTGTATGCAAATAACCCGCCTCTCAGCCAATGGGAGAAGCGAAGGGCGTGGCCACGCCTGGACTTGTCCGGGCATGTGAGCACGGCCGCTTCCGGACGGGACACGTGGGAGCGGCGCCGGGCCCGGTGGGTCCGGAGGGGGACCGGGTTCGGAAATAAGGCCTGGGACGGGCAGTGGGGCGAGCAATGGGGTGAGCAGGGGCAGGGGTCGGTAATGGGGCGGGCAGAGGGCTGGGGCCGGGAGTGAGGCAGAGAGGGCCCAGGTAATGGGTAGACAGGGCCTTAAAATGGTATGTAATGGGGTGGGCAGGACACTGCGGACCGCGGAGGAGGTGTGCACGGCCATAGGACCCGGAATGGGGAAGGCAGGGCCCGGGCAGTGAGAGGCAAGGGCGTGGGAACAGGATGTGACAACGTGTCCGTGTTCCCTTCGCTCCATATCTCCTGCTTGGACTCCGCATGCCAGCCCACGCCCCTGGGGGTGGGGGTGGGGTGTGTGATGGCGTGTGGGTCTTATTTGACAAGGATATGGGAGCTGTAATGTCACTCGTGCCTCCCTGTGCACATCCAGCAGGGATGCCTCCTGGCAAAGGGCAGATGATCCCACTGCTGTCCACCCCGAAGGCCACAGCACCCACCCCACGCAGCACCCATGGCCCCGCTGCAGGGGGCCACGCTCAGCCCCCCGAGGGTCACAGCAAGAAGAAGAGCCGTAAGCACCAGCGGTTCATGGAGCGCCGGGCACTGCTGGAGCAGAAGGGGCTGCTGAGCCCCCCCAAGCACCGGGGCAGCCAGACCCCCATGGCAGGGTTGGAGGCACGCAGCACGCTCACCAAGGTGGATGGCACCACAGCACCGCACTGTGGGAAGGTCCCCAATCCAGAACAGGCTGTCTCCACATCCCTGTCCCCATCTGCCTCTCCGGACAGCATAGCCAGGCACCACTCCCTGCTGCTGTCCCAGGAGAATGACAGCTCCAAGAGGGTGCGGACATCCTCCGTGCTCCTGCGCCCGGGCAAGTACGTGGCCATCGACTGTGAGATGGTGGGTACTGGTCCTCAGGGCAGGTTGAGCGAGCTGGCGCGGTGCTCTGTGGTGAACTACGAGGGGGATGTCATCTATGACAAGTACATCCAGCCTGAGCTCCCCATCGTGGATTACCGGACACGCTGGAGCGGCATAACCAAGCAGCACATGAAGAGAGCAATTCCCTTCAAGGCTGCCCAGGCGGAGGTGAGGAGGAAGAGAAATTAAGAGTTAAGGTCTGTGTGTTACTTGCCAGATACAGCTTGAGCTATTTGGTCGCCTGAGCTGAGCTGCTCTGAGGCACAAGCCTCTGGTGGGTTGATTTGTTGTTACTGCTCCATTCTGGGAACCCAAAAGCTAGAAGTGAAGGAATTGAATACAAAATGGTTAATTTCATGCTTAATTGTTGAGGGTGTTTCTTCAGCTGCACTGCCTGTCTAACCCTTTGTGATGCTTCCAGATCCTGAAGATCTTGAAAGACAAGATTGTGGTAGGACACGCCATCCACAATGACTTCCAAGCCCTGAAGTACTTCCACCCCAAAGACAGGACCCGGGACACCAGCCGTATCCCGGTGCTGAACGAGAGGGCAGGGCTCCCAGGCAGGGCCAGTGTCTCACTCAAGACCTTGGCCAGGCACTTGCTCCACAAAAAGATCCAGGTAAGCACCAGGAACCTAGAGATGAAGCATCCTGTGTGGTCAGCCTGGGCCCCCATCTCCATGTGTGCTCTCTGGGAGATGGAGATGAACTTTGTTCATGCCGTGCTCCTGGCTGGATCAAGCTGGGAGAGTGCAGGACCTCCCAAACTCACCAGAAAAGCAGGGAGAGTACCTGTGCCCTCCAGAAAGTGCTTAAGAGATTCCTGCATCTCCATGGCTGCATCAGACCTTTGCTGTCTCCAAACCCCCTGCACTTGTATCCTTCTAAGCAAGCAGACAATATGTGACACATGGGATTTTTGCCATCCCCTTTATCTAACAAGGCTTTTCCCCCTTTGCTCAGGTTGGCTGCAAGGGGCACTCGTCGGTGGAGGATGCTCAGACAGCCATGGAGCTGTACAGACTGGTGGAGGTGCAATGGGAGACAGAGCTGGCCCGTAGCCTGCCGCCCCGACCCCCCAGCCCTATTACAGATCCCACTGCAGACAGCAACCAGTACATGGATGACCAGTACTGGCCCACAGACCTGATGGCAAGCAGCTTATGATGAGGAACAGCACCTCCTCCCCTTGGTTCAGGCACTCTGGTGCCTCTTCAAGGTGGAGGCAGCTGCTGATCTCCTTCCCTGGGGCTTGTGCCCCATGGGCTCTGCCTGGCACCCACCTTTGTACAGGGGGGTCAGACACCCCCAGCCCTGCCCTGGGACAGAGAAACAGTGACACTTGAACACCAGCAACTCCCAAAACCACTGAGGCCTCTTACTGTGGCTGTGCTGTGTTCATCTGGCACTTGGTGCTCGGGGATGAGCAGGGTCCTGGTGTGAGTCTGGAGGAGCCCCCATGGGCACGCAATGGCTGCAGTGCTGGCTGTGGCTGCTAGGGCACCTCCTGTGCCCTCTGGGAAGGGGATACTCCATGGTGGGCAGGTCCTCCTGTGGGAGGACTGAGGTGCCTTGCTGATGCCCAAAGGCTGCAAACCACTCGGAGCCAGTTTCCTCCTCACCTTTTTGCACAGTGAAGCCTGACAAGTCTGGGTCTAATCCAGCCTGGACAAGAGGATAGGATGCACTTCATTTAAATGGACTGTTCACATAATTGTCCAATTCTGAATTAAAAACCGGTCTTGCTAAACCTTTGAGTATGTACTGCATGATCTGATCCAGCAGCTCTCCAGGAGGAAGAGGGCAGGGATGAGGTTGGGAAATCTCTGCCTGTGTATCCTGGTGTCAGTTATCTGGGGTATGGGCTGGTCCCCTCTACTGTGGGGGCATCCCTACAAAGGTTGGAGGAGCAGGGAATAGGCTGAGCTTACAGAAAGCCCAGTGCAAGAGGAAGCATCCTGCTGTGTCACCCTGTAGCAGCTGGGCTGTCCCAGCTCAGGGAGCTCCCAGTGTGAAGGGGGAAGCAGTATTGGGATTTGCCCACCCTGCACACCCGTATCCCTACACACAGGGGTTAGGAGTGGGTGGGAAGGATGCTGAGCTGCAGTGGATGATGCCGTAGCAGTGTGGGGACAGGGTGATGCTCCATGGATGACACATGTAGGTACACAGATGTATCTGTGGGATCATCAAAATGGGCTTTGGGGTTGAACATGGAGGGGCACTAGATAGCCACAGTCCAGCAGTCAGGATTAAAATGGAGCCTATGTTCCTCATGGCCAGGATAGACCAGTCCCAGGCTTTTCCTAGCATCCAGAGGGAGGAGAGCTCAGCCCCAGCCTTGGGAAGCAGCCAAGGAGCCGGGTGACGCAGGCACACCTGACGCACGCATCAGTGCCATTATAAGACACATCTTGCACTTCCCTTCTTAACTCCTCCCTGCCCAGCTGGGGAAGCTGGTGACAGCTCAGAAATGCTTCGAACGATGTTAGATGTGTCTAAAAAGCTCTGTCCTCCAAGCACTGGAATCCTGCAACAGAAATAACAGTAACCTGGGCTGTGCTGTGGGCTTGTGGTCCAGGCACTGCACCAGACCTGCTAGGAAACATGGTCCTGTGATAGGTCTTTGAATCCTGCTTGTGCCAGTTTGTCCCAGACACATTCCTGATCCAGCAAGCTGCAAAACACAGCACCACCCCCTGTGCAAGCCCCAGCACGATGCCATGCAATGCCAACAGGACCTGGTGGGGCATGGGAGGGATGTGAGCCCAGGGGGTGCAGAAGGAGCAGAGCTGGCACAGGTTTCTCTCTCCTCATCTCTTCTGTTTTCACCTCTCCTTGGGTGGCAGGAGGGAAGCAGAGCTGTAGGAAAGATGAAAGCTCGGCAGACCCACCATCAGAACACGGTGCCATCCCAAAGCATTATCTTCTGCTCCTGGGAAAACAGACCCAGAGAAAGAGCGCAGCAGAGCTTTGCTTACAGTCATACAACCTGGCCTGTACCACTGCATCCCCTTGGGGGTATGTAAGTATATAGGGAGCTTGCACAGGGCACCCCACAGCTCCATCTGAGTCCCCCTTGATGTCCCCCCAGCCCAACTTGTATTGCCACCACATAGCTCTGATTTGCCCTAAGCCATCGGTGGCTGGATGTGATGCAGGTGTTGGAGTGAGGATGGAGAAAGCTACCAAAGGCCAGGAGGCTTTATCCAGCCATGATTCAGCCTGCCTTGTCATCAGCCAGCCAAGAGGGAAGGTGTGACTGAGGACAAAACCCACCTCATTTCTGAAGTCTTGACCACTCAAACACGCCAGGGGACCTGCTTCCAAAAGTAAACCTGGGCTGGGCTCCAAGCAGTCATCCTCTGTGAACCAGGACAGCCTTCTCCCTCAATGGAGCTCCTGAGTTTCCACAGTAGAATGAGATTCTCAAAAAGCCCCAGGCTGCCTCTGAGAGCTTGTCCCCATTGCCACCATGCTGATTTAACCCTTCTGCTTAAATACCCCCTCTGTTTTAGGGGTGAATTTCAAGGCACCCAAAGGGCAGCTGCTCTTTGATGCTCTCATGCCCTGCAAGCTTTGCTTGTGCGTCATGATTCCTAGCTCTTGGGTCTGCTGAAATAAGCCTGGGGGGTCAATCCCTGTTTATATTGGATCTGAAGGGCTGGAAAACCCCTGACATTGTGCACTGCAGTTCCCCGCAGCAGGGCTACTGATTAGCAACCCCTCAACGGATGGATGATGGGGGGTAGTGTCAGTCTGCTTCCCGTCTATGAAATGGTGCTTGCTGGGAATAACCCAAACATCCACATTCCCCTGTTTGCACCCAATGAGCCCTTTAAGAGCTAATCAGGATTCTCACAGATGGCTCTGAATATTCACCTGCACGCTACGGCTGAGAGCAGCCAACCTTCCCCCTGATCCATCACTCATGCTCAGAAGCTGAGCATCCTTAGGTGGGCAAAGGAGCGCAGGTCTGGCTCACCATTTACACTGAATGCCCTGATTATGGAAGAATCGGGAGGAACCTGGTCTGTTATCTCCCCAGCCCTCAGTAATGATTAACCCAAACCCATGAATCCAGCAATGGGCTTTTTTTATCAGAGGAAAAACATTGTTAAATGAGGGGTTTTTTTTTCAGCCAGCTGCAAGAGCAGGTAACTGATAAGCCCATTATTGGAGTAGGGCTGAGCCAATGGGAGCCTACGGCGATGGCTTTTACTTCTGTCTAGCAACAGCTTCTCCTTGAGCAGCAGATGGCAATTCAATGCTGTCCCTTACTTTTATTGAGCTTCCCTCCTGCTACATGGGGGTTTTCATGGGGGACACTCAGAAATTGAGTTTCACGTGGATTGTCCATGGTTTTGTGCATGTTTTGGTGTCTATTCCTATCAGTAGCTGGAAAAGCAGGTGGATGCATCCTCCCATCCTGTTCACATCCTAGGCTCTGCTCACACCCTGCCTTACCCATGCACCTAGAGCTCTGCTTCTGCTGGGTGAGTGTTTGACACCCATAGGGTGTTTGAGATAACACCATAGCAGAACAGCTGTACTGGGAGATGTATCTGACCCTCCTGCCCTGCATCACCAGCTCCTGGCATGGTCTGGCACTGGTCCCAGCTGCTGGGGGCTGTTTGCACATGGACCGCTGCTGGGAGCAACATCTCCATATCAGGCACCAGGTTTGCTTTGCTGCTGGCTCTGGTTATCACAATACATGTGGTTGAAGCACCACATAAATCCCAAATGTCTTGGAGTAGAACGATGCTGGTACCTAATAGCCTGGAGCAAGTCCCTAACCTGGGGCAGTCTGTCCCCTTGCTGTGGGGATCCAGAGGGACCATTCACCTTGTTTGCATGCAGAGAGCAGAGGCTTTGCTCAGGTGACTCATCAGAGACTAAACTGGTTGTAGTGCAGGGAATAACCAGCCCCCCTGCACCCCATCAGTGCCCCCAGTCACCATCACTCTGCTCTACAACCTGGGGCAGAAAACTCACAGGCAGCTAACAATTAAAACCTCAGGAGCCTTAATAACCTGCTTGGCCAGGAGAAGCGAATAGGTGTGATGTGGAGATGAATAGGTACATCTGGCAGCCGCTTAGCACTTAAGGCTGCAGGAGGGGTGTGCATGTGCGTATGCATGTGTGTATATGTGCGGAACCACCAGCACAGCCTCCCAGATTGGCTGCAAAACCCCCACCCGACCAATGCTGGGGACCAGGGTGGCCTAGCAACAGCCTTTTCCTAATGAAAAACAAGCCACTTAACCATCGTGACTGTCTGCATAGGAGAGGAAGAGTCACAATTCCTGGTACGCAGCTGGCCCCGAAAGGGGATGCAAAGGATGAATTGTATGGGGTGGGGTGGCCTGACTTGAAGTACCCCTTGGTCCCTGCTCCACAGACATGTTGGATACTCAGGAAGGGTTTGCTGAAGGCACAACAGAAGGAAGCCCCTGGAGAGAGCCCTATTCCCACTCAGCTGTGGCTGTATCCCACTGTGTAGGCGGCCTGGGTGCCAGGGTCACCCTCATCCATGGCAAGGGGTCCCTGACACAGGCACCATACATCCTGTACTGAGCTGGATGCCAGGGGCCATGGAGACCATGACCTGCTGAAGATGCCACCTTTAGGGCAGGAGGGATCTGTGGGTGCAATGCTGGGAACACATGGGTAAAGGAGGAGCTGAGGGGTTGTTCACTGCTGTGGTATCGCTCAGAGATTTCACCTTCCCTTGTTCCTGCCCTGCGATTCTCTCCTCCAACAGCTGCCCAGGGAAAGGGCTCAGAGAACAGTAGGGTCAGATGCGTGAGCATAAGCCCATGCCGTAGTGAAAGCCCTTTACCAGCCAGATCACAAAGCAGCCACTTATCTTATGGCTGGGGGGACAAGGGGCTGGTCCTGCAGTCAGTGAACATGGGACATGTTGCAGGAGGCAGGCTGGGAGCTGCAGACAATGGCAGAGCATATCGAGGCACAGCTTTTGGGCTGCAGGAATTCCTTTTCCATAGGGAACAGGCTTCAGCTCTCTGCTGGCAAAGGGCAACATTCCCAGCAAGGCAATGTGGGGAGAGGCCTGAGTTCAGCAGCAGTGTGGCATGGCACCATGCTGCCTTCATCCCTAGGTGCTGCATCATCTCAGGGAGCTTAAAGCTCTACACCAAACTTGTGGTCCTTCAGTCTGTTTTTCCCATTCCAGCTCACTCTAAGGGTGATGGGGAGATGTAGAGCACCTATGGTGAGGCTTAAGCTCTCTAATTCAGAAGCTGAAAGCACAGCCCTTGCCTCCAGCTCAGACCTGCCTGACACAGTCACTCTCACACCCCCAGAGCCCTCAATAATAAACCCTTCAATACCTTTTTCCCTAACCAACAAAACAAAATCAGGTCATGTTTCCAATGCTACCTGACCAGCACAGAGCAGCAAGTGTGCTGTGCCCCAGGCCAATGTCTCTGCTGCAATGGATGGAGCATGCAAAAGGAGCTTCTCTGGAACCTGATGGAGAACACTAAAAAGTAGCTGGAGCGAGGGAAAGCACAAAACGCATCTCTCCATCCCTCTGATCTGACGAAGGTTTTGGTCAGACCAAAGTCCAAGGTTTTCTCCCCATTCCAGGTCTGTTCGTCCCGGCTGTTCACTAGATGGTGCCCTCGGGCTGCTGGTTTCCCTTCACAGGCTGGGGACGGGACAGGGCCAGGCCCTGACCCGGGTTCCTGCCGGTATTTCAGGCAGTTCACACACACAGAAGGGGTGTGAAAGCCATTTGCACAGCTCAGTTAAATCCCTGAGCGTTCTGGGGTCTTCATCTGGTAACATAATGCAAGCACTGGCCTCCCTCCTGTATCCCAGGTCTATCAGAATCCCTCAGGATTTTATATTTCTACACTGTGCAGGTGTTTTTCATCCCCAAAACAGGAAGACAGGAAGGACAAAAAGGCAATTCCATAGCAAATACATCTGAGTAAAATAGCAACCAACCACCTACAACCATCGCTAAATCCCCATGTACAGACACAGCTCTGCAGCTCTGGTGCAGGGGGGGAAGAGGAGGAAGACAAGCTAACACAAGTGAGTGTTACTAGGAGGACATGTATTCATTTAGAAATGTAAATCAATGGGCATAAAGCAGCATTAGCTGCCTTCATTAGGCAGGAGCTCTGCCATGGGCAGGAGGATGGAATGGGACAGGGATGCAGGTCATCCATGGACCCAGGGCAGGAATAGGTGAGGCTGCTACAGGTCAGCACCGGGCTCTGTTTGCCATCCTGGGAGGTCACTGTTTGCATTTGGCCTTCATCTGGCCAGCATGGAGACTTTGCTTTTATTAGAAACCACTTCTGCCTTTATAACAAGGGGATCCCTGAGTGGCAACTTTAGGGGCCAAGTCACACAAGGGCACACATGCCAGTGTCCCCCTTAACTTAAAACAGCAGAATGATGGAAAAGATCAAAGCCAGAGCTACACAGAGCAGCATCTGTTGTCCTTTGAAGGTGGCATTAATATGCAGTTCTGGGTGGAAAATGCTTCAAAAATGGTTTCTTGTTGCTGCTCATCTCTGCTTGGCTGCAGGCAAACCCTGAGTCCTGCCTATGCACAGGGACTCATGCTGCTGCAGGTCCTGCAGAGCTGTCCAGATGTCAGGGTCTGAGCCACAAAGGACAGGGACTGCTCCTAATTTTGTTATTTGCATATTTCATTTTTCATTTTTATATTTTTTATATATATATATATCTACACACATATATATATCTACTGGGCAGATTGAGCTGGAAATAACATGGGGGAAACCATGTTTGCCTTCAGCATCAGCAGCCCAAATGTCCTGGAGGACTTGTTGCGAATGAATTTCAAGTTGCTAATGTCAGGAAGAGGCAGGAATCATCCTTTTGTTCTCTGGCATCGCTGGCATTAATAAAAAGATGTAAAAGAGGGCAAAATGGCACTCAGAGGCCTCCAGAGCATCTCTAATTTTGGGGATGAATGTGTAGAATGAGCACATGAACACAGCTACTGCCTACAGAGCCTGCTTTTGATCTTCCAGGTCACCCTCATTGGAGGAAAGCTTGGCCAAGCCAACCCATTATATGGGGAATCCAATCCCAGGTACCTCTGTGGGGACTGTTCTTCAACGATGCTCCTGCCTTGGACAGATGCATGTTCGTCCCACCTTTAAGAATGGCACTTTTCTCCCTGCTGAATCCTCCCAATGGAAACCTTTACCTCTGAGGAGACAGAGCTGACAATCCACTGCCTTCAACCCTGCAAATCAAAATCCATGTTAGCACAAAAGCCCAGTGTAAGGAAGAACACTGCATTAAAGCTACACATCCTGTCATCTCCATAATTTACCATTGTGTGAGCTCAGAATATTCCCTTATGAAGGAGTTATTTTTGTAGCCCATGCTATATTGAGCATGAATGTGTTCTCCATCTTTCCTTGTAGCTCAGGACACAAAAGGTGTTTGGTTTTTACCCATTTCAGCACGTTTCCCAAGTTCACAAAGAATTTAACAAAGAATAAATCCATTAATTCATATTCTGATGAAGGAATATGGGCACAAAGAGGGGAGCATCCAGAAAGCTGTCCCTCCTCTGTCCCCAAGCCTCCCCTGCTTCAGGTTGTCCTGCATGGATGCTAGCTAGCAAATGGGCTAAACCTGGCTAAACAGGCAGGTTCGGTCTCCTCTCAAAGATCCTTTGTTGGCACCAGGCAAGTGCTGAGCCCCCTGGGAGGAGGCAGGGCAGTAGGTCCAAGGAGAGAGAAAGATGAAACAGCTGATGGGGAGCAGGCTTAAGGCGAGGGAGTTTTCCCTTGACTTGCCTCAAAATGCTTCCCACATCTCAAGCTGCTTCTACCTTTCCTAGAGGGCCCATTTCACCTCCTGACAGCTCCATGCATGGGAATTGCTGTATCAGGAACCCACGGAGCTTTGCCAAGGGATTTGGGTACATAAGCGCACCCTTTTGCTGGGAGCAAGCACCAGGTATGAAGGCAAGGGGATACTCAGCTATCTCCCAACTCTCTAACAGCCTTCACAGCCCAGGATCAGGATCCACCCCAGCTGCATCCCCCGAGGCTGGAACACCCCCATGCCAGGACCAAGACACTACACGTGTGTGCACCTATTTGGCCTCTCCTGATCCCCAGGAGCGGGGCCGATCCCGATAAGAGGCCGTTTTGAGCCGAAGCCTCATGAAGCTGCCTTTCACGGGCAGCACAGAGCACGGTTGTTCCCAGGGCCAACCTCTCCCCCGCTCCAGCCCCGGGATGCGCGGCTGCCCTAAACCCGCAGAGCCCGCGGTGGAGGAGGAGAGGTGGGAAGGGGGATTTACGGCTCGCTGCGACGCAGCAGGAGGAGCCGTGCCGAGGCAGGGATTGCGGGGGGAAGAGCACGGCACCAAGGCAGGGCTGTAGCCGGCTGACGCCAGCCCCGCTCTGCGGCCTGAGACCCTTCCAAGGCGCCGGCCGAGGTACAGATGTTCCCATTGTGCATCTTGGGAGCCTTCTCGGAAAACTCCAGCAGCTTCGTTCCTTTTAGCTCCAGCTTTTGGGGTTGATTTTAGCGGGGTTTTATTACTTAAATCATATATATACAAGTTTGGAAAGGAGCCTTCTCACTGCTGCGTTTCTTTGCCTTGTGCTAAACTCCCCCCAGCGTTTTAAGAGCTCCCTCCTCACTTTGTGTCCCCCCTCCCTGCCTGAACCATCCTTCAGCATCCCAGGGGTTGGCACCAGTGCAAAGCTGCCAAGCACAGCCTGTTCTGTATTGAGAGGCTGGTTGAGGGGGTAAGCAGGCAGGTGGAAAGGCAGGATGTGCACCAGAGGTCCTGCAAACTGATTCTGCTCCAGCAGATGTTTCTGATGCTAGAAGTGCACATGACTCCATTATTGCTCCCTGATGCAATTCTCCCACCACCAGAACAAGCAGCATCACAGAGGGGTTTGCAAACCACTCCAAGATCCTCAGTTAAAGGGTTTATGATTCCCCCCCTTTTTCCTATGGGCAAAAGCAGCTAATCAGGGATGAGAGGAAATGCATTGAGAGGGATGTTAGATCAACCATCAGACACAGCATGAGAGGCAGCTTTGAAAAACTGAGCTGAGGATAGAGCTAAAGTGATGGAAAGATTTTGGGAAGAACTTTCAGAGTAGGACCAGGGTGAGGAATCAGAACTGCAAGGTGCCTGCCTTTGGCTCCATCATTAGCCAACTTTATGGTGTGCTTAGTCCTTACAGGGACAGGGACTGACCAAATCCCTGTGTTGAACCCAGGTGTTACCAGAAGTGGTAAAACCCTATCTGGGACCAGCTCTGTTCCAGCATCTCACACACCCCTGCTTAGAAATCGTTCTGGCCAAGCCACAGAGCACTACTGGTTTCCCATGGCTGAGGTTCTCACTTAACCTCTAGGTCCAGACACAATGGGAGGGCAAGGAGGAAGCCCTGCAGCGCTCTCAAACCCTCATCCTGGCCTAAATCATCTCTCAAGTACAGCATGTGTAAGGTTAGCAGTGGATCCAGGTGTAATTCAGTTAGGAAATGTAGCTTAGGCTAGGGGAAATAGCCCTATCTCTCCTTGCCAGCATTAGCAGCTTACGAAGAAGAGGGCAATAAATGAGGATCAGCTTCCAAAGAGAAACAACAAAGCGACAGTGCTTAAAGCCAGAAAGCAACTGAAAGAGCACATTTGTAACAGGAAAGATGTTTTTAGCCCCCTAGCAGCAACAAAAGCCATGGCTTTCAAAAGGAGCAAGGGCAGAGGGCATCTGTCTTTCAAAGCAATCAGGAAGGGGAATCTGAAAAGCAAACACAGCTTGCTGAGACACTGAAGAACAGGCAGCAGCCGGTGGAAGTCACTCTTGGATCATGAGGGTGAATGGAGCAGGGATCATTTCAGGAGGCACGCCAGCAGCAAGGTGACAGGCAGGGCTCCCATGAGCCTTTTGCTGGTGACAGACTATCCTGGGAAACTCCAGGGCAGGGGGTTTTAATCTGCAGACAGGCTCTTCCTTATCAGCTCCCTCCTCCAGGCACAAGGCCCTTGGGAATGGCAAGCCAGCACATCCTCCCCAGTCTGTTGATGACAGGGAGAAGAGGGCAGCTCTGGGCTGGCATCAGCGTGGTGCTGATTTCACACTGCTTTGCTTCCCATGTTCCATAAGAAGTATGGAGCAAAACTGTGGTGTTGCCAGCAAAACCCATCCCCAAGCCCACTGGAGCACCAAGGTATAAGCATAACCCAGACCAGCATCCACTGCTCTCCAACATAGGAACTTGGGGCTGTTAACAGCCTGCAAGTTGCATTTGAATTCCCAAAAGCATCACCTCCACCTCATCATATCCATCTTCAAGGTCCCTGTGCCCACCAGGGGCTGTGACCCATCCACCTTCTCTTTGTGGTGTGCTCCCCAGATGCAAAACATGGGCACAGGGAAGTGCCATGGGAAAGGGTTTCAAAGGCTGCTAAATAGGGAGTCACTTAAGCAGGGCAGGGAAAGCCCCACACAAAAGCTTTGTGTTGTCAGATCTGAGACACTGAAAAGCACCTGCAGGATTAAGGAGCCAAGCAGAAGCTTTGTGAGCACCCTCTGCCCATAAATGATGAATAGGAGTCATCTCTCTTCCTCTGACACCCAAACCCCTTTTGAAGTCTCTGCTCATAACCTAAAAAAGCTGATAGTTTTAAAAGAAGGAGAGAGAAGGAAGCACCTTCTAGCAAGGAGCAGGTGAGCACACACACCCCACTGCTGTTCATTAAAAGTAGCTAATAATCTCATTTCTTTGCCAGCCCAGATAAAGCACTGTGCATAAGTAGATAAGAAGCTTACATACCCAGGAGGCTCAATTAATGTTCTTAGTTCACACAGCTTCAGGTAGAAGTCATTGCTGACCCTAGGCTGTAGCTACTAACTGTTTAAGGAATAACTTTCTTTTAAATCCTTGTAATCCAAAGACTTTTATTTTTAGGCTATTCCTAGTACTCCTCTCCACAGCACTTCAACACAGTTTTCCCTGGCTCTAGAGCTGTACACCAACAGCATAACAAAAATTACATCTCTTTTCTTTCCCCATCACCTAAATCCTTACACAAAAGGAAGAGGTCCCTGATGATCCTGGGCTTATATAGCCCTGCTGATAAGCCAGGCAGGCTCAGCTGTGAAGGGCTGCACTGGCCCACCTTTAGCCTCTGTCCTGTGTAAAGTAGGAGCTGCCTCTGGTGCTATTTTAAGTGACCATATGGGAGCCCAAGGTGCCTGGAGGAGAGATGGGTTGTTCTCATCTCAGCCTGCCATTAACTCATTTGTATTCTTTTCAGAGAAGAAGCACTTGGGGTTGTTTTTTTCCCAGAAAAACATTGTGTGTTTGAGCTGGGAATGTGTTTTCTAAGGAATGTGCTGGTGTGTAGCTCTTAAGAAGTTCCCCTGTCTTTCAGAGGTGGTTCTTATGCTGCAGCCTGTGCAAACACACTGTGCTGGGGCATCAGGTCCTGCAACTACCGAATACTTTTCTTAGTCACTTACTGCAGCAGCATGGTTGGGCCTATTACTTTTATAGGGCTGATCAAAGGAGCAAAGTGTCTTTCACTGCAGAAAACAGAACAATAGTTATAGCAAAACCCCACAAGATGCTCTTGAGTTGCTGGGGTATGGTCATGGGAGAAATCTGTGCTGTAGAAGCACTGGTGACAACATGGGTACAACCCTTTTACTGAGAGCTATAGATGCTCAGAGGCACATCTGGGGCACAGTTGCTATCAGTACAACCATGGATCAAGCAAAAAGCAATGATAAGCAGAGCTGGGCAGGGTTGGGGCTTTCAGAGTGCCAGCCTGTGCCTCTGCAGCCTTCATCCTGCTCTCAGGTCACTACAGCAATGGGCACCAGAGCATCCTAAGTATGTACTGGGGGAGGCAAGTGACCTAAGTGGAGGGTGCTATGGTCAGGAAGGAGAGCACTGATAAGTAGGGGGTTCTGGTGCCTCTGAGAAGGGCACAGCAGAACATCTGCCAGCAGCTGTATCCCACCCCTTATCCCTACTGGCATGGTCCAGAGCATTGCCTGTGCCCTGGCCATAGAACACAAGTGCCTGCCTGTTTTTTCCTTCTGCTTGGGTTCAAGCTGTACCTTGACCTGGCTTTGCAGGCTTTGGTCCCTTCTGGCATCATTTGTGTCATTTCAGACGCAAACACTTTCAATGTCCAGGCTTATGCTCCCCACTTTACAGCTGACCTTACTCATAGGTGAGGGTACCTGGCATAGAAATATGCAAGAGCTGAGATGAACACTGTGTTTCATCCCAAGGTGAGGTGCATACTGTTCCTATGCTCCTGGATACATCGTGCCCCCAAATTAATCCCATGTATCTAAACTGATCAGCAGTTCTCAAGCCAACACACATCCTTCCCCTCCTGCCCTACTCCTCTCCACAGGCTCAGCCTTCCTCTGGGACTGCACGATGTTTGCAAAGGACAATGTGGGCCAAGCTCTGCCGGCTATCATGGCAGGGAGGCTTCAACAGCATCTGCCCTAAATGGGCTGAGAAGATTAAGTGCTCTCTCTGCTCCTGAAAGGCCCATTTAATTCACTTTCAGCCTCTCTTCCCCCTCCTCCAGACCTCCCTGGCATCCAGGACACAGGGACTTTTATTACACCACTGAAAACCTTGAAGGGGACTGGTCTCTCTTTATTTTTCCCCATTCCACACCTTAGAGAACTGTCTTCTCTGACGGGCCACCAAGCTTACGTGCCTGCTGTCACACACAGCCAGCTCCAGCCCAGGGACAGCCAGTGGGTTTGCTCAGCCAGTGTCTCCTTCAGGCTCAGATGGCCCCAAGAGCAAGATTTAAAGCCAGGGACAGGTCTATTACTACCTGGTCCCTTTCAGTGTTTAGAGGGACCTGCAGAAGCCCTGAGATGCTGGCAGGGTGGCAATAAGATGGGCAGGGGGCTGCAGCCAGCACCGGGATGGGCCCAGCCTGGCCATGACCTTCCTCCTGTATCTTTCTGTGCTGGGCTATCAGCTTGCTCCTCACCAGCCCTCAGTGCCTATGGCAAGGCACAGCTGCTTAATGTAATAGTTGAAATACCAGAGATGCCTGAAATTAACTCCCCCACCCATAATTAAATCCTCCACCCAGCTGGGGATGCTGGAACCCATTTCACCAGCTTTCCTCTGTGTGCACAGGGACTAGCCATACGGCTGGGATGGTTTTATAATGAGAGGTATCATGGGTTTTGCATGCATCTGCCTTCCCCTGGCTCGGCTAAGGGATTAGTTTGCTGTCTACATGGGGACAAACCCTCCTGGTGTGACAGCCCCTCCTGGTGTGACAGCCCCAGAGGCAGCAGGAACATAAGTGGGACTATTTTGTCCCACAAAGCAGCTCCAGGTGACTTGCAGGCTGCAGGTGTCTGAGTTTAACAGGAAAGGGGCTGGATTCCCCACTGGAGCACACAGCTGTGTGATGTACTGGCTGTTAGATGCTTAATGAAAACCTCTTTTGACTTGCCTCATTAAAACAAACTGGGAAATCAAAATCTCTTTCTCTTAAGAGATGCACAAGCAGGGGAAGATAGCTGCCTGTTTGGTGAGCTCCCAATCCCAGAGAGGCTTCCTTCTGTTTGCTGCACTTTACCAGGAGGGTTTTGAATTAACCTTGTGCCTGACTTTAAGATATTGCTCTATGCCCAGTGAGAGATAGAAATGCACTGGTATAACCATGACAGCAACTCTGCACTATTGTAATTGCAGCTTCTGCAGGACAGGAGGGCATCTGGAGAGACACACTGCTGCAAGGCCATTGCCTTCCAGCCCTATCCTCAGCCCTCTGGGGTAAGCCAAGATTGTATCCTTGCAGAATCCCATGGCAAAACTCCAGCTGAGCTAAAAGTTCTCAAGTTTATTAGGAAATCTTGCTGAAAGCACAGTAATAAACCCAGTAATACTCAAAGAAAATCAAATGCCATGCAAGAACAGTGTTTTCTTCTAATGATGCTCCATCGATGAGAAACCTTTGGTCAATAAACAGCAAGAGAAATCAGGTGGGGCTGCCTCCAATTAGGCTGTTACCATGTGAATGCAGCACATCTGGATTTTCTTGTGCTGCTCTGACATTTCTTTTCCAGCAGACATGAATGTCCAACATGTCTTTTTATGCTCTGAGACAGTCCTGCTTTTCCCAGCACTAAATCCACTGGCAGTTGTGGTTCTCTGCTGTAGGTGGCAGAGGTGCCAGCCTGTGCTGCAGGGTTCTGGAGCGATGGTTATATACCCCAGGGAAGGTTTGACAGGTGAATTTGAGCTGCACTTCCCATCCAGCATTCACCAATCTCTTGGGGGAAGATTAAGGGCACGACTTCATCCTGGCAGACTCAGTGTTTGGATAAGGTGTGTTGGCAAATATCTCTTCGTTCAGTAGAAATGGGGAGAAACCTGTCAGCCAGTGGGTTACTAAAGACTTTCTCCCTTTTCACCTTGTCCATTGCTTGAAAAGACAGCACAGCTTTCTGCCTGAAAGGAGTTCTTGAGCTCCTTCCCTCCCTAGGCGTCAGGTTGTAGGATGTCTGTGGTGTCAAAGCAGCATTGCTTGCTTTGAAGGTCCTTTCCAACATTAACTATTCTATGGTTCTATGAGACATGGGTCAAATTTCTTTCTCGGTCTTTCACTCAAAACACCCTCTCTAATATTTGCTTAAAAAAAGAAATCACTCTTTCCACATCCATTCTGCCAGTAATTCTCCTTACTGGAATCTCTGCTAGTTCAAGTGCTGTCAAAAGAAGAAAAATTGCTCAAATACTCTTATTCCCCAGTGTTATCACACACTGGCTGCTCCATCCAGGATGTGCCCGCAGTAAGGCAGAGCTGGAGTCTCCAGTAATAATGACTATTATGGCACTGCTAAAAGCCTTAAAAGGCTTGGTGGTTATGGGCAGGAAAACCTGCAGTTAGCAACCAGGTCCAGTTTATGCAAACACAACCTGACTCACAAAAGTTGTAGTCAGATGAAGAGCTGAGAGCTCCTTCTGTCATCCCAGGGCTTTTGCTGGCTTTTGCTGGGCTGGCCAAGCTCTGGGATGAGCCACAGCCAGGGCTGTGCACTGTACCAATGCACACTGTGCATCCCCGCAGTGCTGTTTCCTTCCCTTCAGACACCAGGAGAGAAGGAGAGCCCTGAAGGATTGATCTTTAGTTAACGTTCTCATTTTCCAAGCCTCTGTACACATGGAGAAGACACTTCTGTTTCCAGATCTGCCCCATCATGTAACGGCTGTCGAAAGCAGGGCTATCTATGACTTTCTCTAGCCACAGTCCCTCAAGCTCACACCGCATCCATTCACACTGCCTGTGACAAGCAACAAGCACCCTCCCAGTGCTCTGCCCATTCAGAAACAAGCTGTGTCTGACTACTTTATAAAGAGATAGGCCCTAGAAGTTGCTGGAGAAGAGGAACCTGAGCTTCCTTTAACAGTGTAGTACATGTTCATGTTCTCCTGAACAGCATTTCTGCCTAGAGACACTGGACAACATATCCAGCAGTCATGATGTGATGGAGAGTTAGTGCAGGATATGTGCTATGTTCTGGCCAGGCTGTTCTTCCTGCCCAAGTACAACCTCCTTCCAGCCCTGTCGTGTTGTAGGAGCAGAGGAAAGGCAGGTCCCCAAGACCAACACTTCATAAGAGTGTGCTCAGTTCAGATGGCAGAGATGTGACTGCATGTTATCCTTGCAGCAAGGCACATCATCCTGGCAATTCCTTGTTCCTACCTCTTTTCACATCTCTTTATCTTCCCCTTGTTTTGGCTGGGAGCTCAGGGAAGACAGCAAGGCTTTTGCACCACCATGCAGAAAGCTGGAGGTGGGTTATTCAGGCAAGTATTTGGTGGATAAACATTGCAGAGCCATTAACTGAGCAGGAGAGGAAATGAGTTTTGATATCCTAATCATGTATCTCTGGTTCTCACATAGCTCCTGTTCTATTGCTGCTTCTCTGCCCATTTGTCCCCCCACTGTCAGCCTGGAGAAGCTTGAAGTGCTACCTTCCATGTGTGCATGCAGCTGGCAGAAGCTCCGTGCTGGTCACAGAGCTGTGTTTTTACTGGAAAACTCCATGAGCAAGGGTAAAAGGTGATGCTGAAGGCAATGTGGCACCCAGGGCAGAGCATAACACATACCAGCCTCCCGTGCCCCAGGGGCAGGAGATCTTGGCAGGGTCTGTCCGTGGTGTTTTCCCTGCTTGCTGCGTCATCCCAGAGCCTTCCAGTTCAAGTACAGGAGGGGATGGCCACCAGGACTCTAAACCACACCACTGCCATCTTTCTCCCCAGACATCCTGGCTCCATCCTCCACAGGTTACCATGGGAGCCACAGAGCTCTGCCAAACTTCACACCTTGTAAGAACTTCTGAGTGGAAACTCCGAATCTGTGCAATTTCCACCCTTTCAGTGGCAACCTCTGCATCCTTTCCCCCCTTTTCCCAGTACTTTATTATTCCGCGGATTCACAGTTTGGACAGGCTCCCTCATTTCAATGTCTGTGCCCTGCAGCTCTGTGCTGTGCCTGCACTCAATGGAGCCATTGATAGCAATCCCTCATTTGTTTTGGCCTCCAGTTCAGCTCCTCAGAAACTCTGACAAAGAGACACCAGCATTTCCCTGATGTATCTCTAGGAATAAAGCATTTCAAGAGGGCCAGGACAGGTCCAGCATAAGCCAGATGAAGGTTTGGCTGCACCTCCCCCCTGCTTCTCCTTAGCTCTCCCCAGAGATATAGAGCAATGTCTTTCCTGAAGCATACACCGTGAATGGAGACCTGACAGCTACTTTATCTCCATCTCAGGTCCTTATAGACTTATAGGATTATGGAGGTTGGAATAGACTTTTATGATCATCAAGTCCAACCTTTAACCCAGCAGAGACAAGTCCATCACTAAACTATGTCCCATGTGCCACATCTACATGTCTACTAAATACCTCCAAGGTATAGACCAGATGCTGGTGGCTTCTTGGCTGCCTGGGCACACGCTAGCTCATATTCAGCTCCCTCAATCAGCACCCCCAGGTCCTTTTCCACTGAGCAGCTTTCCAGCAACTCTTCCCCAAGCCTGGAGCGTTGCATGGGGTTGTTGTGACTCAAGTGCAGGACCCAGCACTGAGCCATGTTGAATCTCTTACAGTGGGCCTTGGCTTATTGATCCAGCCTGTCCAGATCCCTCTGCAGAGCCTTCCTATCCTCCAACAGATCAACACTCCCTCCTAACCTGGTATTGTCTGCAAACTGACTCAGAGTGCACTCGGCCATTGATAATCCCTCAACCACTTGTTGGCCAGCTCAGGGGTTGGTCTAATTTAGGGACTTCATGCATGTGCTGAAGGACACTCCGATGTCCCCTCCTTCTTGCCCCTGAAGTGCCCTGGAGTAAAGTCCATGTCCAGGTGGTTCACAGGCTGATGCTTTTGGCTTTATGCTAATGGAAAATTTTCCTCTACAAGGCCAGTTGCAACTAAAATCCAGTCCTCAATTTAGCAAGGACAGAGCAAATATCTCTGTATATGACTTACGGGTTCTGGCTGGCAAATCTGAACATCATATATGGTTGTTGACTTTTCAGGTTTACAAATGTACAAGTCACACATTTTGTAGACCAGGTGGTGGGAGGTATTTTCTTTAAGCTCTCTGAAAGCCCCAGTGAAGAACAGTGACCATTTCTTATCCCCAGGCTATATACTTTATCCTTAAATGTTCTTAGTAAATATTCACAGATTAAGTCTCTGATTTTCTTTAGGAGTAAAGGCCAAGGTAGATTATAGATAACGAGGGCTATCAACACAGACAGGAGACCACAGCTGGGATCCCTTTTTGATCACTAGGGGGTAATACAGAGGATTTAACAAGCTGCATGTTGCAAAGTGCAAATTATACAGCCCTACATTTTGATGAATTATGTAAAGATTTGTGTATACACATTATTCATGAATTAAAATGCAAATACAAACACACACACATGGAGAAAATGAATTTAGCTAATGGTTGTGCTTGGCACTTACATTGCCTTCGTCATAGAAGGAGCTCAGCATGGTTTATCAAGCTATAGGAGAGCACTTTTTCCCTCACCATTGAAAAACAGGGGTAGTTGTTTAAATGTTTCATAGCAACAACTTGAAAGAGAAAGCACAGTGCCCAAGTGAAGCTGCTGGTTAACTTGGGGAGGTTTGCTGGAGGATGGGTAGTGCATCAGTTAATGCATTTCTTCCATTGGGTGCCGGGGGTTTCCTTAGCTACCACAGGCTGCCAGAGGACCTCTTTTCTCTGTCAGCCTAAAGGAAGCCTTCTGTGGTTTGGCTGGTCTTTCCAGAAGAGCTTGTTTGTGCTAAGAGCTTCTTAGTGAACTTGTAATAGAGATTGACAGCATCCGTGCATCCTTGTGGATGCTCCTTGGACCAGCCTGCCTGCTGGCATAATGGGCAGCCCAATGCATGGAGAGGCAAGAAGCAGCCTGGCTTCCAGAGTGAACTCCACACTCTCTACGAGACCAAGAAATTTTTTCCCTTGTGGACAAACATCCCACAAATCAGTTTCAACCAGGTTGTGCTTGGGTTTTCTGGAAATATCTTATGGATCCATCTGCAAGCTTGAAAGCTATTTCTCCCCTGTATCTACGGTGTGGCAGAGCTCCTGTATCTACAGTGTGGCAGGGCTCCTGTATCTACAGTGTGGCAGAGTCCATTCATTTCAGTCCTGTGCACTGCTGGGTTGTGCTTGTCTCCTAAATAATGAACAAAAACCCAGATTTTGTTCCAGATTGTGACATTCTTGACGAAGCATATTTGTTGATGGAGTTTTGGTGCCTGGAGACTCAGTCTCAGATGCTTTGTCCTTAGCACACTGTCAGGGGGACCAGCGCTGGATTTCCATAACTGCTTATGGCCCAGCAGAAAGTCTTTCAGCAAACAAGCAGATGAGAGACAACATCTGGCCAAGCTTGGCACAGGAAGGAGCAAGCGCCATCCCACATGGACCAGAGGAAAACCTCTCCATCCCACTGAGCACCCTGCCATCAGTCAGTGAATTGTATGGTGCTGACAATGAGAAGATAACATTGGTTCTGGCCTCATCCTTACCATGGCCCTCCTCTCAATCTGAACAGTTGTTCTTTCTAACTTGGTTCCCCTTTTCCTTCCTTCCCCGTCTCTTCTCCTTGTGCCTGCTCCAAGCCATCTCCCTAATTGCCTGCATGTATGTTTTAAAATGAAAGGGCTATACAAACAGAACCCTGCAAGTGCCAGGCTGGATTCCTAAAACAAGCTTTCTCTTCCAGGAGAAGACCCGAACACATTCACTCATTGATTGCACCGCTAGCTGATACTCAGCTCACTCCCCTCCTCCTGTATTTCAGATAGGTTTTCTTTCTTATTGAATGTCTCTAAAAAAGACCAACAGATTGCCTGTGAATGACCACACAGTAGAATCCTACAAAGCTCCCATTCATGGCCAAGAAACTTGTACAATCCCAGTGGTGCAACAGAAAGACAGCTCTTTATAAACCAACCTGAGTGAAAAGGTCAATGGCCATAAACTCCCCCTCCCTGCTTTCCTGCAGGGTTTGGGTTTTTAATAGTAATCAGTATTTTATTACTATCATAAGGAATAGGTCTTTTGAAGGGCCGGGGGGAAGGGTTATTTTTTTGCTTGAGGACTGCAGGGAAAGAGCTGT
This sequence comes from Agapornis roseicollis, assembly GCA_002631895.1. Classification (NCBI taxonomy): domain Eukaryota; kingdom Metazoa; phylum Chordata; class Aves; order Psittaciformes; family Psittacidae; genus Agapornis; species Agapornis roseicollis. The sequence goes on from NDXB01013431.1 coordinate 50,111, forward strand.
ATCATGCTGAGATGTGCCTCAGAAACCCTCCACTGCAGTTCTCTTTATCAGGGGAGCTCTTGACTGTGTGGATTAACCCTGGCCTGGTTTGGTTTATGCTGCTGGCATTGGAAAGCAAGAGGGTGATTTGGTTCGAACATGGCCTGAAGCTGAAGTAACCTCCTACAGAAGATGACCATGGACGTGGTCTCTGAGAGAAGACAGAGTTGCATGACCAGGAGTCCTAAAATCAGGCCATTTGTTTATGATCAAGGACAGGCAAGATTCTGAAATGTCAAAAGTCTCAGTACTTCCAGCAGCACCCTCTCCACTTGACCATTTGATCTTCCTGGCATGAAATAGCTGCTTTGAATAATTTTGAGCCTTCTGTTGCTTAATATAATGTGCAGGCAACATATAGGTCTCTTCAAAGCTCTTTCTTTCCACTAACAAGAGGCCATACAAGAATGCCTGAAAAGGTAAAAAAACAAAAGGAAAACAGGTCATTGTGCACAGAACATCCAGGTGTCCTGTGCCTGCGTGGCCACATAACATCTTGACATCTCCATAATGGCAGAGCTATGACAGTAATTAGGTGTTTCCTAGAGACACAAGTGGAGATGCAATTTAGGGAGAACAATTTAACCTTGCCTCATCTATGTGAACACAAATACTGCCTGCTCCAAACAGGTTCCTTAGGTTCCTATGGACATCATTCATTAAAGCCTGTGGTGGATTACCAGAGAAGAATGTATACAAGTAGGTTGTGTTGTGCTCAGTCAGGACCAGAGAGCCCTGTTAGCAGACAGCCATCAAGGGTTTGTCTGAGTAGGAACAACTTTTGCCACCCTCTTGGACTTGTACAAATTGACCTGGATACTTTCATATCCCTGATAGCTGTAAAATGTAACTGGTTCTGAAAACATTAAGTAACTTTTATAGGAGACAATAAAATCACTTTCCTAAAAACCCCTGAACTCAGAGGAGATGCAGTCCTCCACTGCAATAAATAAGCCAAGGGACCATAAATAAGAGGACTTGCAACTAAAGTGTTTATGAACTGAGCATGTATTTCCTTTCTCAGAGGCATGTATTTATTCAGGAATTATCAGGAAAGGATTATAATTCCCCATGGCAATAGGGGTGGATGAATGGCTAGGTCTGGATGAAGGCAGGTGTGTGCCCATGGAAGTCTATGTTCAAGTGAATTTCAAAAAGCACCAGTACACAAACACACATGCCCAGTGTGGTGGGAATAAAAGATTATTTAAGTTCTGCCATTGAAAAAAATACCATCTTCAACTATTTTAGCATGTTTAAGATGTTTAAAGCCTCACTAATATCCTTGAAATATCCCTTTCACACACACTACAAAGCCTTTCAATGAAGGGCTCATTTTAATGGACTTAGAAGTAATCTTGGTTTTTAGCAAATAAAATAAAGACTTCACTAATTAAAAGTGTTACAACATTTAGACTGGTCTTTTCTTTCCACTGCTTTAATTAAAAGGCATCTTGGTGGAAGGTTTCAAGAGCTGGATCCAACTTTCATTTAATAATACTAACACTGAGGCCAGAAAAGAACAAAACGTTCCTGAGAGAATTGCATCCAGGACACGCAGAGAGTGGGAAAGGCTTGGCTGAGCTATGAGCGACTAGTTCAGGTGGTCAGATCTGAGCAAACTCTATGAAAGCAACAAGGGGGTACATGAAGCAGCTATGGCATTGCTCTGTCTCTGTTGCCATGGAGAGTGGGGTTAAAATAGGCACACTTGAGTTCAAGAGCAAGCAACACACTGTTTATGCCCCTGGAGAGCAACCACTGTGACGGCATCTCTAGCCCCTTGTTGATGGCTATGCATCCCATCAGAATAGGAACTCACACAAGGGCTGCATCCATTCCAACTGGCCCCACAGCTTGCCAGCGGAGGGATGTGGGTGTTGCTTTGCACACTCCTTTGACAGCGCACACCACCCTGGTAGGCAGGTGAGGTACAAGCTGGAGGAGCAGGGTTGAGATGTGGTAAACCCATGTGTTTGCTGAAAAAAGGCAGGTTACCTGTTACTCAGGCTAACTGTCTTCAGGAGATGGTGTGAGTGCTCCCACAAGAGCCTGTACTGACTTCCACATGCTCTTGAATCAATGTCTTGTTGGAAAACAGGTGTGGGGGGTTTTGATGGAAGAGGTTCTGCTCCCTCCTCTTTTGCCTTCCCTCACTCAAACTCCTGTTGATGAGCACCTCTTTTGTGTTTAAATCAGTGAAATCATCAAGGTTGGTAAGAAAGGTTATGTTTATTCTCGAGGACTTATGTTAAACACAGATCCCTGACCCAGTTAGACTGAGCTGGCACAATGCAGTGCGGTGGCCTGATGCCTCACAACAGGGAGGAACGAGTAGCTGGAGGCTGGCAAGATGTGAACTTCAACTGGCTTTGTGAGAAGGAAAATTGCAGTGGCACCACACCCTGCACCTCTTCTTCTTCTCCTCCTAGGAGTGCTTGACCAAAAGACCAAATCCCAGCCTGCTCTGCAGCAGACACTCTATTGCACAGTGCTGCTCTATGCTTGACCCCAGATCCCACTACCTTGGATTTCAAGATGCCATTGGGTCAGTGCTAAAGATGTCATCCCACTCTATCCTATTGTATCCTATTGTATCCTATCCTATCTTGTCCCATCCTGTCCCATCCTGTCCCATCCTATCCTATCCTATCCCACCCCATCCTATCCTATCCTATCCTATCCTATCCTATCCTATCCTATCC
>NDXB01013431.1:52955-87250 GCA_002631895.1 Agapornis roseicollis
TCCCACTCTCTTGTATCCTATTGTATCCTATCCTATCTTATCCTATCCTATCCTATCCTATCCCATCCCATCCTATCCTATCCTACCCCAACCCATCCTATCCTATCCTATCCTATCCTATCCTATCCCTCCCATCCCTCCCATCCCATCCTATCCTGTCCCATCCCATCCTATTCCATCCTATCCTACCCCAGCCTGGCCTGTCAATCATCTAAGCCTGTTTCCTTTGGCTAGTGCAGGGGTAGCTGGAGCTCTGGTTCCCACCTTGTTCTGGTGAGCAGCAATGGGTGAAATGAAGTGGTGAAGATGAAGGCTTCTCTGGCACTGACCTAAACAGATACCCACAGCTATGACCATGTGTCGTGGGCCTGCTCTTCCACCTCCATCACTGAATGCCTCTTCCACCACTGGGTGGAGGATCCCTAAAGGACTCTTGATCTTGGGAATGTTTTACAGCCTTCACTTCACTCACCGCCTGAGCCATGAAAACATGAAGGGTGAGATGGTGGGAGTCTGAACCTCAGCTTCCGAGAGGGCCCTTGTCACTCACTGGCATTGTGGGTCTCTAGGTTCACTCATTCATCCCTCCTAGACTACAAAAACTGTTTTCAAAGGCTGGCCTCATGTGTTTTTATTAGTACTGAGCAATGACACTACTCAGTTGCTTGCATCCCTCCCACACATCTGTTAAAGGACCAGCAGCATCTGTTAAAGGGTACATGAGCCATCAGCCCCTTCTGGAAAATGTTAATGTTTTCCTTCCCTGATACACTCAGCTGGCCTGGAATTGTTTAGAAAAATACAAGAAAGGATTTTCCACAAGATTTCTGGGAGGGGTCTGCACAGAGGAACTTGTCAGCCACAGCTCATGACTAATGCAATATAAAAAGCATCTGTTTGGCAGGATTCAGAGCAAGCGACTGCTTCAGGAATGAGGGTATTATTTTATGGGCAAGGTTATATTTAGGACCTGTAGAGTGCAGAGTCGCAAGAAAATAATTGCATCAAGGAAATCTGGTGAAATCACAAACCATGAGAATGCAAAGCCTGAATTATCCGAGCCCACAGGAGCCTGGGATTTATCCCACAAGAGCTCACAGCAGCTCATCCATTTCTTGGTGTTTGGGGTATTTCCTTCACTTTAAAGGCGTTTATGCTTCCGTGTTGATATTTTTACTAAGGAAATAATTGAAGCATGTGAGAATGACTGAGGCTGTAAAATGGTTTCTAGACCCTTAGGAAACAGACTTCAAGCTGTCTCCTCCTGGCACTGGTGCATCTGAAAGCTCCAAAGATATGAATCTTCAGGAATTTAACTACTGTTCAGATGTGGCTTTCCACATGATGATTCAGACCCTCCTCATTTTGGGCATCACAGCATTCAAGAGATGATGTGTCTCTTCCTCCTAAGTATCAGTGTAGAATACAAAATGCCCCAAGACAAGATGGCAAAGCTGAGACAGCCTCACCCCCTGCCCTCCCCAAAGATCCTCTTGTGCCAGCTAGAAGCCTCCCAAAGGGCTGCCGAAGTGTTTATGTCCCCTAGATAATGGATAGCTGATATGATGTTGGAGGTGGGATGATTGAGTATCGTGACTTTTGTGTTCTTGTCCCGAGAAACAATGCTCAGCTTTACGACTCTTGTGAGTAGACCGCAGTGACATTCTTGGCTGCGTACAGAATCTGACTATATCTGAAAGGCAGTGCCATGAGGAAAGCTGAGAGATAATTCCTTCCACACTCTAGTGCTGAATCTCAAAAATGGTCTGATCTAATGATTTCATGTGTGGTCTTTAATTTTCCTCAACAGGTTGCAGCTGGCTAAGCTGAAATTTGTCTTCATTTTTAAATCAAATAGGTATTTTATTGAGTCTTCACTCCAGATGGGTCAGAGATGTTCCTGACAGTCACTGGTCATGTGTTGTCTAACAATAAAGGCATGTGTTTATCCCAGGGCAAGTAGAACATGTAAATGGTGCCAAGGGCTGGCTCAGGTAAATTTGCTTTGCAATAAAACCATGACACCTCCTCTTCACTTCTGCATGTAAGCTGAAGGGCATAATGGGTTTCAGTTACTTTAATTTGGCCAGTGAAGACAAGACCCTTGTCACAGCATCTCTAGGGACAATCAAACACAAACTGTTCATGACTCCCAACCTCCCTCCGGCTGATGGGCATGTATGGTACATAAGAAGAGCCTCTTTCTTCACAAGTCAATACACTGCTATAGTGTCCTCAGTGAGCAGGAAGGAGGGATGGGGCAAAAGAGGGTTTCAGAGAAAGAGATGAGAGTGGTGGTGACATTTATTTCAGGACCTGCATGATGAAAGGTTCCCCACACTGTGAGAACTCATTCATGCCATTTCAGTGCTGGCATTTGACCAGGGCTTAATATGGTCCAGAATGAAATCAGGCATTATGGAGAAATGGATGGTTTTAATTGAAATAATAACATAAATATAATTGAAATATAAATATATATATGCACACACACATGCACACTGTATAAAACCCCCATGGAAACAACAATAACCTTTTAGCTCTGTAAGCCAACTGACCTATTCCTGTAACCACCTCTAATCTGTATGTTTGCACCTGGGGTTCTTTAAGGAAACACAGAGTTGTAATTAACTGTGGGGTGTGGAGAAGCCAGATGAGTGGGATATTCACACTGCAAGACCAGAAAGTGAATTTGCACCAGGTCACAAGCATAGAGTGCAGGCATGCCAGCTGCATCCCAAGAGACTGCTTTATGTGCTCTCCATCATCAAATAGCCACATCGCAACTCACAGATTTCCTCCAGTGACCGTAAAGCTTTTCAAAAAGCTTTGCTTCTAAGTTAGCCATCCAAAAGNCCATCCCAAGAGACTGCTTTATGTGCTCTCCATCATCAAATAGCCACACATCGCAACTCACAGATTTCCTCCAGTGACCGTAAAGCTTTTCAAAAAGCTTTGCTTCTAAGTTAGCCATCCAAAAGAAGTTACTCTGTGACATTAAAAAAGACCCTTGGATTTCGTTAGACTTATACACAGCTTTAGCAGCCGTGAAGCTGGTACGAAGCTGCCATGAGACGTTACAGTACCTACATTGTTGGTGGAAACTGAAGGGAAAGAGGTTTCTGGACATGCTCTAGCATCCACTTTCAGGTGATAACTTCTTGGCTAATAAACACATTTAAAACACAAAATATGAATTTCCCTTATTGCTCATGACGGAGTGGCTGCCAAGCACTGGCAATTAGGATTATGTCTGGAGAGGGAAGGGGCTTAGCCAGCACCTTTGGATGTTCAGCACAGGAGTCTTGGCTCACAGCTGAGATCACTCTCATGTCTGGCTGGAAGGGCTGGCTGGTTGTGGTTCTTCAGTGAAGGTTTAAACTGGGTCTAGATGAAGCTCACCGCCGGTTCCTGTGGCCCAGCAGGTCTTTCTTTTTCCCTGTTGGCAATACTATCTCTTGCCTCATTTTATTTGGGAGTTGAAAGTTGCTTGCAGAGTCTCCACATCCCAGCCTGCAGTGTCCAAGGTGTTCAGGAGGCTCCATAGACAGAATCAAAGAGTTTACAAATTCTAATCTCCAATCAGCCTAATACAATCCCAAAATGGCTTTTGAAATGAGATGTGTATATTGTTAGAAGGATGCTCTGCAAATAATAGAGACATCCATAGCTACCTTAAGCTAACATCATGGTGTGGCTAGCAGCACACACAGAGAATTTGGCAGGATGAGTGATGGAGCTGAGAATAACATGGAAGCTTAATTTTGTCAAGGTAGGTGTTGCTGCTGGGTGGAGGTGTCTGGTGTGTGTTGTTGTCAGTGACAACTCGGAATATGCCAAGAAGTTGTCATTGGTGATTAAGCTCCCTCATGCAGGGAGGCTTTTGGGGTAGCAGTCAATGGCTTTATAATCAGCAAAAATTACTGAGAGAAGAGTCATTTGGATGCTCTTTTTTCCTCATCAAAGACTTTCTGTCTCTAAGTTCCCTTCTGAGCTGGTGTGTCTCCCAGCCTAGCCTTCTTATGATGACAAGCGACAGCAGACCTCCTCAAATCACACAGGGCACGACAGATTCACATTTACCAGTGTGTGAATCACATAATGACTAAAGAAACTCTGCTGGAGTCTTCCAAATGCCAGTCAGCATTTGCATCACACCTGATCCTGGCTGGGTGGTCAGTCCCAGGCACCCTGCTGGGTCTCACCCCTGCCAGATACATCAGTTGATGGTTCAATGACTTGGAGCTGGCTAACAGACCTATTAGCTGTGCTCTAGAAACTCTATTGGATCCTCCCAGCTGGCAGCCCAAAGATCCAAGTGGAAAACCTAGGACTGCATCAGGATCTTCAGCTCTCAACTGATCCTGCTAGACTGAGTATGGCTTATGTGCCTGGTACTGTTAAATCTTCTTCTAGCTGGACCACATGTGTGCGGCTGGAGGAATAGGAACCTGGCAATGTTTAGAAGCAGGGTTGCTGGTGATATAGGCACAAATTACACTCAGGAAATAAAGCTGGTGTTGTTTGCTTGGTCAGCTCCCTGCCATACGTGTAGGAAGGCTTGGTCAGCATGTTCTGGCTGATACGCAGAGCATTCAGAAGCCTGAGCCATTCCTTCTGGAGCTGATGAGCCCAGCTGGGCCCCAGGGAACTGTGACAGAGTCACACCCCTGTTTGGATGAGGCCCCAGGAGGATGCGTAACACCCCTTCCACAGACAGATTGCATACATTAGTGTAGGAATTTCTCAGGAAAACCCATTCTTAGAAAGAGCTGGCTTCTATTTAGCAAACACCACATAAAACGGTTGTTATGAGACTGCTGTATCCTACAGTGTGATGACCTTTTATTTCTTAAGGAATCTTCTTGAATGTACAAATTTTATCTGTTCCCTGTCTCCAAAAAATAATTCACCATCTTTGTAACTTCAGCTATATTCTCCTTCCAGAGGGCTGGAAACTGCTGACAGTGATCTCACTCCTATTAGTTTTAAACCAGGATGTATCACCAAAATATAATGTGATGAGGACCTGAGTGGTTGGGTACAAAGGAGCTGGTAGCACTGTGTTTAGAGGTTGCATGCTGACCCTGGACAGCATGGTAACAGCCAGCAGTGGAATGCTGAAGTCAATACTAAGTATATAAAGTATGTGGTCAAACACACACAGGTTGATCCTGGGTACTTGGCTTGATTCCATTGACTGCAGAGGGAGCTGTGATGGGTTGGGCAGCAAAGCAGACCTCTAGGAGAGGAATCCATTGTCCCAGAGGGCCATAGAGATACTCCAAGGGTTGGAGCACCTCTCCTATGAAGACAGATTGGGAGATCAGGGCTTATTCAGCCTGGAGAAGGGAAGGCTTCAGGGAGACCTTAGAGCAGCTTCCAGTGCCTAAGGTGGCCAACAAGAAACCTGGAAAGGGGCTTTTTACAAGGGCTTGTAGTGACAGGACAAGGGGAATGGCTTTGAACTTAAAGAGGACAGATTAGGTGAGACATTAGGAAAAAATCTCTGTAAGGGTCATGAGACGCAGGAAGAGCTTGCCCAGAGAAGCTGTGGCTGCCCCATCCCTGGTAGCGTTCAAGGACAGGTTGGATGCATCTGGGAGCAGCCTGCTTTAGTGGAAGGTGTCCCTGCCCATGCTGGATGGACAGGAATGAGATGACCTTTAGGGTTTCTTCCAATCCAAACCATCCTATGATTCTATGATACTGCTTCTATTGTTTTCAACATCTGGTCCTGTAAAGCACACCACCAAATCTCAACAACAGAGACCCCTTAGCAGGCATCACTGCCTGCTCAATGACACTCAGGAAAGGTCCCTGGAGGCATCAGTGGAGCCTGGGGCTCCCACTGGAGCCAGTGCTCAGCTTCCCTGAGTCCCACAGCCTCTGGAGAGCCCTGGGCAGCATCCTGCAAACAGACTGGAGCTTCTTAAGGCTGGAAGACTGGCAGTGTTGTTCCAGGTATAAGGCAGCAGTGTTTTAAGCCGCCGGTCCCCAGGGCTTTCTCTCATGAGCGCTGTGATTACGTCGTGTCTCCAGTGAGGTCAGCACTCAGCTATCAGGATGGAGTTTCAGTTGCTCCGGGACTTCCAAGTGTGCTCTTGCCATTGCAGGATGTGGCCAAGCCATCACCAGGAGGGTGCAGTGGGGTTATCCCTCCTCAGTAGTCCTTTCTTCGGGTACCAGCTTCCCCCTACACATCCATGCAAATGCGGTGGTGGGAAGAAAGGAGTGCTTGTTCCTTGCCCATCATTAGTAGAAAGGGCTGGAAGTGTAACCAGAAATGACAACTCGAGTGAAATGTGATGCCTCTGGAGGGGCCCTGAAGGCAGCAAACGCCACACCAGAGACCCCTTTCTACAGCTTGGGAAATGTTGTTTTCACAAACGTATATTTTCCCCTCTAAAAACAATAAATGGTGTTATTGATGGGCAAAGCCAAAGTCCAATGTGGCCACACACTGAGAGGTTTGGCTGGCTTCCTCCACTGTCACTACGCTCTTCATTTCCCAAGGAGACTTTGGATACTTCCTTCTGCTGCGAGGGCCACACAGACAGACAAAACAACCCATTGGAGAATCCTCTGTACCCCATCCAGTCCATCCAGGATGTGGGAGGTACAGAGGGGCTCAGGAGGATGAGACACTGCCCCTGACTGTAGTCTGTGCCTGCAATTCCTTCTGTCACTGTTGATCTGCAAGAATGGAGCCTGCCTGAAACCTCAACATACGGTCCAGGCTGACTGACCCATTTCTCAATCCTAAATTTCAACTGACAAGGCTGTGAATGCAGAAATTACCCTCCTCAGGCAGAGAAACAGCTTCAAGTAATGGCTGCTCATTCAGTTCCAAATACTGAATGGGCTGAGCTGATTTAGAGCCATCCTTATCTCTCAGGTACAAGTGATGTGGGAGCTTTGTTGAGCACAGATGCTCAGGCACAGGCCCAGTGTCATCTGGACAAGGTCTAAGCATGGCAGGAAACATTGCTTGGTGTCTGGCTTGGACAATACCTAATTCTCAAGAGCATTTCTTGCAATTTTCCCCAACACTCCCTCTAACCAGTAGTTGCCAATAAAAATAAAGGTCAGACCCCAGACAGATGTTAGAAAAGAAAAGTTAGAGCTAATAAATAGCATCTGGCTTTGTATCAGGAATCCCAACTATGAACAAAACCCAAAGGCCAGTGACCATTAAAGCAAACATAGGAGAAAAAAGCAGAAACTGGCCAAGCCCTTGATCTCTCCCACACATCTGCAACACCAAGCTGCTCCGTTGATTTACATCCCCTCCTGCCAATCCCAGCTCCCATACATCACGTCCCCCTTCACACGTCGAGCTCCATGCACGCATAAGCACGCTCACGCTCATGCTCACACGCACCCTTTCCTCCTGCCTGCTCGTTTTGGTCAGCGCCCTGGCTTCAATGGACCTGTGCTGCTAATTCACATGTCGTCACCTGTGGCTGACCTCCCATCCCTTGGATCTGCTGTGCCGCACGTCGCTGGCAGGACCAGGAGCATTTACTGCCATGAAGTAGGGTACTGGGGCAAATGCCCGCTGCATAGCAATGAGTGGAAAGCATCCCATGAGCAGGCGCAGAGCAAAGGTTCCCTATTCTCTTTTTCTTGGCTGCAGGCACATGTGGGGCAGCAGGGAGGTGGGAGAGGAGGGAAGGAGCGGTGTAAGGCAGAGACAGCAGCAGGAGCTCTGTCGCACTTCGGGATGAATGCTAAGCAGACCCCACCGGGCGGGAGTGCCCAGATGAATGGGATCCTTTCACATCAGCCTGACAGAGGAGGGATTTCATAGTTCTCCAAGCAGCACAGAGCTGCCTTAATCCAGCAGATACAATGCCCTGCTCATACGGCTCAGGAAACAAAATAAATATGTTCTTGCAATGGCATCACAATGAAGCTTTCAAGGACTCAACACAAGAAGGCTCTACCTGGTTCTTGGGTCTCCTTGCATGTGTGGGAGCTTTTCATTTTCCTGCTGTCTTTGCTTGTCTCAACATTTTCCTCCATCGCTGGCCCTGGGGTGGAGGAGAAGAACATTTCTATATAGGCTCTCCTCTAAAAATAAATAGGAAATGATAAAGGTTCATGATAAAGAAAGTGATCACAAATACACCTGGCAAAAAAAAGGGTAGAAATACAACTGACTACAGATAGAGTGAAAATAACCAGAAAAGATGAGAAGAGCTGAGGGGACCATGCCTGGGCAGGACAGAGGAGTTGTCTGCTCCCATGTCTAACATCTTTGGTGTCTTTACCAAACAACCATGACAGCAGCAGCAGCAGGACAAAGTGGCTGTGAATAAAGGATAACAATAGAGCGAAGCTCGCCAAAGAACTAAGGGCTGTTCCTTCCACCTTCCCATTAATCCCACATGCAAGCAGGGAAACAGCAAAACAGCCCAACAGGGTGCAGTGTAGCAATAAGCAAGCCAGCCTATGTCAAAAAGCAGCCAAGGAGCTCAAGATGAGCTGTTTGCACTGTGGGTTAGCCCTTCAGCAGGTACACTGGCCTGCTGAAGGGCTTGCACCCAACCATGGATGGAAAGATGTCTTCAGCATCAGCAGCTAACCCAGCTGCCCTGCTCTGGACATGCTCCTGGCTTTGATATTCTCTTTTGTTCTGTGATGCTGCTGCAGCAAAGAGCATTTATTCTGTGTGATATTAGAGGGGATCTGTGCCACATTTGCTGTGCTGCATGGGATTGGTTATGGTGCTGCTGTCAGGGCTGCTTGAGTCCATCCCTCCCTTCCAAGACTGCTCTTTCCCAGGCGGTGTGAAGCATTGAGAAAAGGCTGGGTGACTTCAACCCACTTAAGGCATATAAGGCTCATTTCTTATTTCCATGGTGGTATGGGTTCCCAGCTGAAGGTTACCTTTGTTGTGCTAGAAGGGGATCTATTCATGTTTCTGCTAGGAGGTAATGCAAGCTCTTTCAAATACCACAACTGAAATCTCCCTTGGGAATGGCTCCCAGGAGATGGGGTCATAATACCCAGAGGTTAAGATAGAATTATACCATGTATATGGGACATGTGACTGCCTTGTTTGTCCATCTGTGATGTCCTTGTTGTGGAGGACCAGGTACATGTTGTTACTTGGGCAGCCTTTGGTGCCTATCTGGAACAAATCTCAGACTCCAGGACTCTGTGCTGTCACATGTCAGCTTGGGAAGCCTGTTCTGCACATGGCAGGTAGCAAACAGCTGTATAAAACCCGTCAAATCCATTCCTGAGATAAAAGCTTGTGTCAAGCTGATTAGAGCACAGAGGCATGAGAAATGCACAGAGGCAAAGGTTTTAAGGCCAAAACTGAGGAAGGTTTAGATTGGATATAAGGAAGAAATTCTTTCCTGTTAAGGTGGCAAGATGCTGGAATGGGTTGCCCAGGGAGGTTGTGAGTGCTCCATCCCTGGCAGTGTTCAAGGCCAGGTTGGATGAAGCCTTGGGTGACATGGTTTAGTGTGAGGTGTCCCTGCTTATGGCAGGGGGGTTGGAACTGAATGATCTTAAGGTCCTTTCCAACCCTAACTATTCTATGACTCTATGATTCTATGATGACTTTTGCACCAGACCTCCCTGCATACACCCAGGCCATAAAATGTCAACTGTCAAATCCTGCAGTGGCAGAAATTGTTCTCCCTATCCATGAGGAGAGACATTTTAGAGGCAAAGGTTTGCTTTCCAGAATCCAGCAGCCTGCTGTCCCACTGCAAGACTTCTGGACATATTTCCCTTTCCCAAAGCATTAAGCCCCAGTGCTGGTGCCTGCTGCTGAAACAGAAACATGTGCTTCCAAAAATCAGCCTGACTGTGGCCCCTCACCATTAGATCCGTGTTAGCTCCCATGCATCTGTCTGGATGGGGACTAAAATGCCCATTTCTCTGCCATCTTCCACTGCCCCTCCATGTGTGAGTGCTGCTGTTCCCATGCCAGCGCTGCAAAGATGAGGCCGTGGGTTGGTTGGGATAAGAGCAGCACTGTGATTCCCCAGGCCGATGATGTATCATAAGTGCCCGACTGTGTCAAGCGACGTGTGAGTCACCACTCACAGCTTCTGCTCCACTGTGAAGCAGAAATTCACAATTCTGGCAAAGTTTAGGCCTCTTTATTATTCTCTCTAGCAGCTTCACCAAGCTGGCATTTTAAGCATCCCAAACCAAAGTCGAATAGAGCTGCCAAGGGCTGTCCTCCCAGGTTTCTGCTTCTAATTTCCTTGCGGTGGAGATGCTGAGATGGCTGAGAATATTTCATTTTACCACCTGGCCACCAAAAAGCTGGGTCTGCATTTTGGGTGATGTCACATTTCCTGAGCTTTGGAGAATGGTTGCCTCTCCTTTCTCTTTTGGCGCAAGAGGAGCTCAATCATTCAAACCCAGAGCTGCCAAGGAAATACCAATGAGAGAGACAGGAACAAAAGCACAACTGTAAAACCAGAGGAGACAAAAGGATTCAATAAATCTGACTTCTTTTATTTTCTCACCCAGACTGTAGTATCCATGTCAACTGATGACAAGAATTATTTGGTGACGTTGGAAGAAGTCGGAACAAACCTTCTCTTCCTTAACAGCGCTGTGTCTGAGCCACTCATCCCAGTGGGTTTGTGGTTAATCTGGCTGAGGTCTATGCCCTCTTTGACACAAGCTGTAGCTCCCATACAGCCCTTCCTAGTGGGATTCACCTCAGAGATGTCAAGGAGATGACTAATAACTGAATGTGCTCTCAAGCTCAGTGACTGAATTAATTTGTGTGGCCAAAGACCCCATTAATAGTCTGTACCCATAGTATATATAGCTACTTATTAAATATAGAGGCATTGTCCAGAAGTGTTTCTATTTAGCCCTATTTACTTCCAAACCACTTGGGCTCAGACATCTTGACGTTCTGAACCTAAATGTGGATAAAGTGTGAGGCAGTGTTCCAAAGGGTGGGACAGCAGGGAAATCACTAAGCAAGCAGCTTTAATGGAAAAAACATTTGAAGTTGCCACAGTTCATCATTCCTCTTCTTTAACCTGGGTAACCCAAAAAGTGCAATGGCTGGGCTAAATCAGGAGTGGGTTGGTCAGGATTAGGTGGCCAGGGTCATGCCAAGAGAAGGAGGTTATGTACTCATGGAGAAGGAAAAAGATGTCAGTCAAGGGGGGAACACCAGATTTGGTTATTGTTGTATCTCACTATTGAAAAACTTTGGACACTGATTTGCTGGGAATTCCCACAGCAGCCACCATCTCCTCTTTGCATCTTTATTTGACAGGGCATGGCCTTCAGTTTGCTAACAGAGAGACCCCAGCGTCTTTGAGAACATTTGCTACTCCAAAGCACCTAGAAATGAATCTTTCTTCAGTTATTTTTAGGATAAGGAGCATCTGATGGCTATTTCCAGCTTGTTCCTTACACTGTGCCACTCAGTGGCTGAATTGAACCAAGTTTTGATTTTGGTTTGGGTTTGGTTTTGTTCTTGAGGGTGTTGGTTTGGGTTCATTTTCCTTTTCTGAATGAAGAACAGGAAATCATTTTAAAAGAGCAAAAAATAGCATCTCTATAGCAAGGACATGTGAGCAGATGATCAATAGTTCTTAAAGAATAGGGGGGTTTGTAAATATTTTCACCCAGAAAAGTTCCACTGCCTGTAAATAGCAGCAATTCAAACAGAGGGCTCAAGCTCAGGAATAAATTCATGAATCACTGTTTTTATTCTCTAGTCACATTTCTTACTAAATACTTGGGAGCTCCAGTTCTTCCATTCTCCTACTTGGGCTGGGAAAAGCAAAAGTGTAAGGCCAAATGCTGACTCACAGCAATGAAAACCAAAAAGCATATATGGGACAGAAGAGCTTTTGAGAGTCTTTCTTCTTTCCATCTGCCTTGTTCCTGCTCGAGCTGAGGACTTGCATCTTTAGAAATGTGATTTGGTTTGATCAAAACCAAGACAAAACTTTCCAGCTAAAGGAAAGCATGAAGATCTATGGTTCTGAGGTGATTCTGCTGGCTGGTATGATAATGGATACAATGGGGGCCTGACGGCAGCCTCAGATAGCTGTGGGTCACACTTCTCTGCCGTTGCCATCACTGCCTTAGACCTGGGAGCTGTGTGGTGCAGGAGCTGAGGACCATCCTTGGCTGATGAGATTAGTGCAGGTCCCAGTGCACTGAGCAGGCTTCTGGAGCATCTCCTGACACACCAGGCATGGCTGCCACTACGCAAGCCTTTCCTCCCACATTTAGCCCCATAGAGAAACGCTGTTGGTGGTTTTGGCAACAATGAAAGCACATCAAAAAATAAAGGGTTCCTGGGAGAGGAAATGGGGAGAAATGAAAGGGAAGAGCCTGAGACTGCGTCTCTGTCACTGAAGGGACAAAGAGGAATAGGCGTTGCTAATTGATGGGTGGTTTTCAACATTATTTAAGATGTTTGGAAAAGTCCCACTTGAACAAGAGCTGCCCTGATGCGCCAGGGGATGTTTCAGCCCTTTCAGGTCTCAGCTGGCTCACTCGCACCTCCGAGCCCACCCGGCTGCTCCCACAGAAGCAGAGCATTCATGAGCCTGGAGTGTTAATGATTTCACCCTCCATAAACCCAGTCGCTCAGTCGCTCAGTCGCGTTCAGAGGGACACACACCGAGATGAAATGCTCATGTTGAAGGCTGGGAGGAGGTGACAGGGTTGAAGTTTCTTCCTGGGATGGTTTCACCTCCATCCCAGGGGAGTTTCCCATGGGAAGGGTTGTCTGATTCCCATCAGCTGCAGAGGCATCTTACCCTCACTGGTGTTGATGTGTGTTAATACAGTCGGCCAGCCCTAGGCTCATGAAGGCTGTTAATGCCCACCCTAGAGGATTTCTCAAAGCCAGTCCTGCTTTGACAAAGGGGCATGGGGACTTGTACACCCTGCTGGTGGTGAGGGGCAGAAAAGCTCACTGCAGAGCTCTTCATCCCAGGCACACACAGTTAATTTCTTCCCCAAGCACTCCACTGACAAATTTTACAGGAGGCTGGGAAAGGAACGAAAATAGTCTGCGCTGCATGTTGGTTTGAAAAATGCCATAAAACCCTGGAATGATTTTCACACTGAGGTGATCTGACCAGCCAGACATAGGATAACTTAAGTGGGTAGCAGCCCTGGACCTGCCTGCGTAACCCAGAGGGGGATGACGCTCTTCATTGCCATTGCATGCTCCAGCCATGC
Organism: Agapornis roseicollis; assembly: GCA_002631895.1. Classification (NCBI taxonomy): domain Eukaryota; kingdom Metazoa; phylum Chordata; class Aves; order Psittaciformes; family Psittacidae; genus Agapornis; species Agapornis roseicollis. Next base: position 66,162 of record NDXB01013431.1, read on the forward strand.
CTAGGGGTTAGTGAGAGTCTGCTTCTGTCTCCTGCTCGCATCCACCATGCCACTCCCAGGACTGCATCTGCACCAGGGTGCTCTTTGATCCAAACCCCAGCCTAGGAGCATAGGAAACGCTGAAGGAACCTGAACTAGGGATACTCAAGCACTGATAGATTATCAGTTGGTGATGTAAGGTAGAACAGCACCTACCTAAGGTGAAGGCAGAGGGGAAGAAGATAACAAGGAGAACACAGGTTTTTCCTTCTTTTTTTTTAAGGAAAAAAATCACTCAGCCATTCAGTTGCAGTGAATTAAACATGATCCTATCTCCTAACTAAAGCATCATGGGGATGACATGACTTCATGACAGGTTCCTCTCCATGCAGTTTGAACACTTGCAGCTCAGATGAGCTACAGATCCCAGTATGCAGTGGTCCTCTCCTTCCAAAAGACTTGAAGGAAATGTGGGTACTATTGGATTAAAGTGGTTTAACTTATAAAACTCTGTGCCAATACAGATGTTTCTATAGCTTTTATCCTTGCTCCATCTGCTTGAGTGTTCTTAAAGTAAGGGATGAGGGGCACAGCAACTCTTCATCCTCTGGAATATCCAGGGTCCACAGCAGATGGAAAAGCAGAAGACAAGCAACACAGCCTCCATAAAAGTATATGGTATTTTTAGAAGGAGGAAGGGATTTCTTTTATGGTTCACAGTTGGACCAGTGTGTGAGTGAGATGGTAACTCATGCTCTGCTCCAGGAGGAATGAGCAATGCTTCTCCCAGTGACCAGCACTCTTTCTTCCTCTTCTGTAGCAAGAAATGTTATTGCTCTGCCTCCCCATGGCAGGACATCTGCCCCGCAGTGAAGTGAGGAGCAGCTTCAGGAGGATGAAATCCCTTAGATGCTGGCATCATGAACAGGACATGTCACTGAAGCACAGGAAGTCAGGAAGAGGACACACACCGCAGACTTCTTGAGCAAATAGGGAATTCCATCCTGTGCCTGACATAGCCCCTCCAGCCATTTGCACAACCCCTTCCTCTCCATGAGCCTGACCATCTGCCGGCCTTCCTGCCTGTCCCTCCCATCCCCTCCTTCCTGCCTGCCCAGCCAGTCTCTCCTAGAGAAAGTAAGCAAACAGCTTCTGTTTATTCTCTTTCCTCCATCTGTAGTGCATAATATGAGTCTACTCTGCTATTTCCCCCCTTGTTATCTCCCTCCTGCTTTGTTGAAGGAGCTAGTCTCTGTTGAGCCCTGGCGGTGTCCAACGCCAGGCTGGATGAAGCCTTGGGTGGCACGGTTTAGTGTGAGGTGTCCCTGCTTATGGCAGGGGAGTTGGAACTGGATGATCTTAAGGTCCTTTCCAACCCTAACTATTCTATGATTCTATGCGCCAAGGAACAACCACCCGTGTTGCCCCACTGTGGATGTTCACATGGAGACATAGTCATTGGTCCAAAAGAGAAAACTTTGAAACAAATAAAATCTTTCATTTGCCTTCACCAGTGTTGGATCTTTGTCACAGGAAAACCAGCCCAACATACTGACTTCACGTGAAAAACATCTCTTCTATTCTTGACCTTAAAGGCTTACATTTTAAAATTATTCCAGTCATTCCCAAACAATTAAAAATGGACCTCTCCACAGGGGGAAAGCTATAAAAACCCTAATTCTTGAGAATCTGCCTGTTCTGCTGGCTTTTCCCATTCCCTTCCCATCCTGCCCTGCAGTGCGGGATAACCGCATGGCTGTGAGTAGAACAGCCCTGCACCTACATTGTGTGATTCTGGGGCTGGGAAGTGGTAGGGTAACATCCCAGCTCACTTTCACAGCTCCTCCATCACACACTACCACCATTACAAGCACAGGACACTCACAGTGCTTGCCCTGTGCCTATCTTTCTGTGGAGCACTTATCTTGAGCATGAAGATCCTGCCTAAACACATAAACCAGAATCCTTTCCTAATTAGGAACTCTGCTCTGATGTTTTCTGGGAAGAAATGGCTTGAAATAGCCAGAGGTGCAGTGGGGATTGAAGGTCCATTCTTTTTTCTTTCTTCTTTTCTATTCTGTGCGTGCGACATCAAATTAATCTGTGCCTCCTGCATGATTAGAGCAGGTTCCCAACAGGGACTCAGAGTAAAGCCATGCTCTGTATTTCTATGACAGCCTGTCAGCTCCCTGGCTGGATGCACTCACTATCCTGCCCATGAGTCCCACATCACATGCTTCATTAATGCACTCTGTAGGCTTCACCCATGGGAAGTCAGGATTGTGTTTGGCACATCTAGAGGTGGCAAAGCACACCCAGCACCCGTTTCTGAGCCTCACAGGCAGCTCCCAAAGCCCAGCAAATAGCCAAAATCCTCCCAAAATTCCTTTTTCAGTAATGGGTGGAGATGGGAGGAGCTCTCCCACCCCTGCTGCGAGTTATCCAAGGTGAGTCTCGACTGTACAGGTCTGCTTCCAAATAACAAGCATTGCTTACACATCGTATTTATAGGTTCCTCTGCCCTGGGTTTGGCTCCGTCCCACTTTTCTTCACAAACTGCAGCCTGAAAAGGGCCATTCAGGGATGCAAATACGGCTCCAGCCCCTCTCTGCCAAAGCACAACAGATTTCCAGCAGGAGACAAATCTTTCTTAGCCTGTGTTAACATTTTCACTTCTTACACTTAGGCTGTGCTCCCCTGGACTTTGCTTTTTCTCTCCTTTCCTCATTTGAAGCTAATTGTTGCAATAGAGACCATAGCAGCAACCAAGGCAGCAAAGCATGGCCCATGGAAACTCGGCTGAGTTCTGTGTATCTACATAAGCCTTCTTCCCGTGACCCCACTTCTAAGAAAACACTAAACCAACACAGGCAGCCTTTGGTTGCTGCCACCAAAACACATTTGCACCTCGTTCACTATCAGCAAAATGGAAAACAAACACCATGTTGGGTTTCCCTATGGTGGATCAAACAGGTCCTTTCCTCCTTCAAGGATTAGATGGGAAAATGTATATTCACCAGCAGTTCTGAATGTCAGGTGCTGAAGGCATCAGCAAATGCTCCTTACCTGCTGCTAGCTGGATGTATAACCATTTAAACCTCCTAACAGGTGACAAACCACATGCAGGTTAAGGGGGGGAATATGTCAACAGTGAAATTGTGTTTTCTTTCTGTCAAATCATGACACTGAAATGCAAATAGCTGTAGATTGTTGCAGGGTGTTCTCAGGAACACCCGACAGCCCCAGGACAGCAGCCAGGGCTGGGAGGAAAGGGCAGCTTCCTCTCAGAGCTTGCAGAAAGCTCAGTACTAATGATTCCTACTGCAACCCTGAATTTTATTGTTAGGCCTTTCAAAACTTAACTTTTAAAATAACATCCTTTCTGCTTAATCTCATCACTGTCTTTTTCTGATTAGATACATTCCTTCTGTCTGTATAGATAATGAACAGACTGAGCCAGGAGAACAGGGAAAGAGGAGGGAGGCACAAGTAAAGAAATGGTACCTTTAGTTTTCACTGAGAGTAATGGGGTTTAAAGCTAAAATCAAACAAAAAATGTATTTTACCCTCTTTTGGAGACATGATCTTTATGTTTCAGGATAAGGTTTTCCATCTGCTAAAGAAATTCCCCAGTGTGCTTCCTTTTGAGGAGGGACTTGAATGCCATTCTGATCAGCACATATTCAACAATTTGATTTCTTCCCAAGTGATGCTGGAGCCCACATTATTTTGCCTGATAGAAATTTAGACATGCTTGTTGGATGCTTGTTTCCAGCTCAACAGAGGCATCACCTTCTTAAAATAAGCCCATGCCAGCACAACCTTCATCTTCCTCAACTTATGGATGCAGAATACGTTGTATTTGGGCATACAATTTCTTTGGGTTATTTTCCTTGCCAGAAGCTGAATTTCTTTCTTTCTGTAATACATTAAATGTGTCCTAGTGACCAGCTCTGCAGTCAGGACAAACCAGTGTGGCTCCACTTAGTCACTGGAGTGTGGCTGATTTGCATTTCACACCTCACTTCCAGTCTCTTATAAGCACGTATAAACACTTCCAGTGTCTTCATAATTGTTATGAAGCTGATTTTCAGAGGAGATTTGAAATCTCTTCACCATATATCAAATCACTGAAGACTTTCTTAGCTCTAGTGGAAGAGCTAGATTGATAAACATGGATTAGAAACCGTCTGCTCATCAGTGCAGGTACAGTCTGGGCAGAAATGGGCAGAAACTTCTCCTTGTTCAATGTGCTCAAAGGTAAGCTGAACCTGGTGGTAGAAGCACATGGAAAACTCTGGTTTTAAGCACAGTGTCACAGGGATCAAAACTGGGATTTTCCAACCCATGCAACCAAAAATAGAACCAAATTATAATAGGTTTTGGACATAGACACTGTCTAAGCAGACTTCCACTGCTCTAGAGAAAAGCTGTTTTCCTCTTAGCACTATGCTGGCTGTGCAGTAGTCCTCTATCACCTCAAAGGAATAGTGGACCAAGGTCTATTTGCTGTGACTTAGGGTCATGTTTGTTGTACACAAACACTCCAGCCACTGGGAGCCTGCAAAAATATTTGTGAGTCCAATGGCAGTGTACATGGGAGCACAAAGGTCTACCTGTGAAGGAAATGGCTAAGGAGAAGCATGTTATTATTGTCCTGTGCTAGAAAACACACCTTATACAATCAGGGGGCTGGACTCCGGTGGCCAATCACCAAAGGAAGATTCCAAGTAAATGAAGGATGCAGCCCACAAATGACCCATGGGCTGGCGGGGGTGACTCAAAATCTCCTTAATAATACATAGAACATTCTGGGGACCTACTCTCATGCCAGGGTTTGTGGTGGTGGTGGCAGGATACTGAATAGGTGTTTACATCAACTCTATCCCAAGCAGCATCTTCTCTCTTGGACTAAGTCAAAGTTGGGGAGAAGCTGGGATTTGAAGCTGGGAATATGCAAGATTTTCTGTGGAAGACAGGGAATAATGGCAATCTGGGGGGAGGCCCTGCAATAAGCCAAACTGTGGGAAGGGAATGATGCTGTTTGCTTCCACAGCACTACCCAGAATTAAACCATCCCCCAAGGAATGCTCAAAAACACCACCGCAACCCAGCTTTGCTCTCCTAAACATCTCTGGAGCAGAAAGCTCTGATACCTACTGTGCTGTAACCAGACTTTGTCCTAGTGAGCTTGGAAGAACAGCCCCGCAGGTGCAAAACCAGACCATGCTTCTCTCACAACACTCCAAGGCCTGCCCAATTTAAGGCTCTTACAAGCCTTTCTTCTCCCCCTGCATTCACTGCATGTGTTTGTTTTGGCCAACTCACCCCAACCGCCTTTTCATTTCTAATTTTTGTATTCAATCACTTTAGACACAGCAACTGGCTCCAGTCAGAGCACACACAGGTCCTCACTTGTTCCCTAGCCTGAGACAGAGACTGTGCAGTGTTTGGTGTCGTGAAGAGGAGGAAAATGGAGACAGAGAAGAAGGGATTTACAGACACAGGTAAACACAAGATACGGCAAGAAGAGGGGACTGGTTCACAGGGGTGCTGGCCCGAGGGATTCATGGTGCTGGGCTGAGCAATGCTCTTCTCAAACGGCTTTCTGTTGTCCATACGAAGGAACATTGTGTGTTCTAAAACCCCCACCAAATCACAACTGCCAGCCAGAATACAGAACACTGTGCTGTTCTTGGTGGGGTTTTCATCCGGGACTGGATTTGACTTTTTTGCCGTTGTTTATTCCCACTTGCTGTGTGTGCGTAAGCTGGTGTCATCGTACACTGGCGAAACGAGGCATTGGTGGTTTGGTTTGTTTGCTCTTCTCCAGGAAATGTGGCTCCCTTGTGGCAGCCTGGTCCTGGCTTTCTCTCCTGCCTCATCATGTAAATGCAGAGGAGGCGGTGGCATCTGTGCTGAAAGCCATTGCAAAACTGGGCCTAAGGGATGTACCCAAGGTAATACAGAACACTGGGGTGAAGAGGGGCACAGGGTCCAGCTCTTTGTTTTGGGAACAGCCCCTGTCCTCACATCAGGACAAGAAAGTAGATAGTTTTTGCCATGCAAGTCAATGAGGGAATCTTGAAGGGGTAAAGCTTCAAGTGGTGGCCATCCATGTACCATGCTCTGTGCCACACACTGTAGCTGGGTTGGATGAAGCCTCATAACTCAATGGCAATTAGCAGGTGGACTGAAACTAGCTCAATAATTAGAGAACACCCTCCCTCTTTCTTCCTCAATGTTTATTGCCTTGAAATATATCTGCTATATGATGCTGCCAACTTTGTCACGTAGGATTTATGCTGATCTCAATAAACGTTGGTACATGCACCTATAATGCCACCAGTGTCCTTAGGAATTGAGTCTAAATTTTCATGGTTAAGGTTCATTTCTAATGATCCCTTTCCCATTCTGTTTTGACAGGTGACGTGCAATTTATCTCTTATTTTTACAGCACTGAATAAACCACTGCCAACCAAAGACACACATCACTTCCAGATGCTGACCAAACACAGACCAAAACCCACCTAGACCACTCAGGAAATGCTCAGAAATGAGAGACAGAGCTTATCCCCGCTCTTGAGGAACTTCCTGACCTTCTTCACTCACTGCCTTCCCAAATCTCAAGTCATGAGCAAAATCTTGTGTCAGGAGCATCAAGAAAGCGAATGTCTTTTCAGAGGGGTGACCATGGTCATCTTTGGCTATGGTAGCCTGGCAAGAGAGGAGTTAAACCCTGGTAGCACCTCTGAGGGGCTGGAATCCACAGAGGTGTGCAAACAACAGCCAGCCCCTCAAAAGTGCTGAGTTTGCCTGGGGGCTGCTAAATTCCTGCTTCTCCCCATGCAGTTGACATCTCCATACCCACCAGCTCATGGGCTACATGCCCTCCCCTGCCTACCTGGGGCAGAGAAGTGGGAATACAGGTGGCTATGAGGTTGGAGAAAACACTGCTGCAAAGGTGGTTCCTGGCAAAGGAGGATTTGCCACGTCATGGGACACTTCTTGGCTTCATCCCTACAAACAGCTCCCATTGAGGCAGCCAAGGAGGAGGATGGAAAAGTACCAGTGAGTGCTTGCTCCCAGCCCTTCTCCTCCCATAGGGAGCTTTGCAGATACGCAGCACACACGATCCCATGCTGTGGTATTTAACACGGAGCTGTGGGGAGTGTGAGGCTTCTCTAGAGTCACAGGCACTGCAGTGGGAGCAGGAAGAGTGCAGGGAAGCAACTGTGAGAACCAACTGACCTGATGCTTTCAAAGGTGGTGATAGGAAAGGGTTTCTGGCTGGCTCTGTTCCCACAGCTGATCCCAAGGAGGGCAACAGAGGGGTCACTTGGGCAGTACCAGCATTTCCAAGTCTATCTCCAGACAAAGGGGTTAAATCTATAGACAACTCTTGCGAAACCCGAAGCCCAAGAACCAGCAGATGCCCCAGGGATGACAGACTGGCTGATCGGAGAGCTGCCTGAGTGTTCTGTAGTCATGACTTAAAACCGGGAGGTGAGCAGTTTATAATGAAGCAGTGTCACCAGCTGGCATGTGAAAAGCATTTCCTCTGTCTACAGGCAGGAGAGAAACTGGAGGAAATTATATTAAACCCGATTTCATTTGCCTTTATTCATAAAGCATTTCCCCAGCTCAGCAGCTGAGTGGATTCAGGGCAGTCTTTGGACTCAGGGCCTAGAGTGTGTGCCCTATTTGTAGCATGGCACAGATCAATGCACAAGTTAAGATCCATCAACATGTAAGTTAAGCTAACACCAGACTCATCCTGGTGTCAGGAAGCACACCAAGGCAGCACTCATGTATGAACAGAAGCAATGGACAATTGACCATATTTTCTCAAGCTGATGCTATGTAAGAAATAAGAAGACTCAGATCCCATATCTATGGGCTTCATGCAGCCATGGGGAGGGAGAGAAACAGCTTTCCTCCTCTCTGAATCTGATTTGCCCATTATCTCCCAGCACCTGCCCTCCAGCCTTGGGAGTAGTTGGGAATACAAATCTCTTTGCAATTCTCCTTCATAAGCACATGAGTCAGAGCTGCTACCTTCATTTGCAGGTAATCACACTGGTGAATGCAGCCACACTAGCTCCTTGCCTTTTAACATCCTTTGGAGTTTTAATGTTCTGGATCTGGATCAGCTCTCGGCTCGTAATTTATAGCCATTTCTCCCAATCTGAAATGGGTCCCACAAGCTCTCTGGTAGGTGGGATGAGAGATAACCAAATTCCAAAGGAGTTTCTGGAAGTGCCACTGTCCTCTACTCAAAACAGCATCATTCAGAACATTTATCTCCATGATTTTCCAGGGGGTTCATGCTGTAACCATCCCTTCCTTGCCTCCACAGTTACCAGGGGCATTATCAACACCTATCAGTGCTAAGGCAGTTCTGCCACTTCTCTTGTAGTAGGAAACTGAGTTACTGAGAGAACAAGACTTGCCAGAGTTCACAGAAGCAATGCAAGGAACTGAGGAAACTGTTAGAAGTAACACTGTGTTACACAAAGCATCCTTCCTCCTACCAGGGTGCAGGTAACCCATGGAGGCACAGCACTACAGTTCATATCTCCCACCAAGTACCATGCACTTAACACAACTTACAATCTGATTCATACCAATCCTTAACATTGTTTATGGATGATTTACCATTTGATATCAGTCAAGTTCCTGCAGTTATTCTTTTCCAGCATGGAAACTCATTGTTACAGTGGTACAGTCATCCAGAACCAAGCCATGAAGGGTACTAAGAATGGTCAGGAGTCACAAAATCATTATGATCAGTGATCCTGCCCTTGCCTCTGAAGACCTCAGCATGTGCACTGTGGCTTGGTAATATAGGAGGGAATTAGAAAGCAGCACTCCTCATACCTCCAACCACCTCTTCCAGCTTTTCTAACTTAGGAGGATCAGTGGTGTCTTCATGAGATGTGGTGGGTGGCTGTAGCCTGATTCTCTTCACTGGCCAAGTGCAAGGCTGCACTCAGACCACACAGATAACAGTTTAACCCCAGATAACAGTTTAACTCCTGCTTAATTCAGCTAAAGGATCTAACAGCAAACGCCTGTTGAGTTCTAGTGGGAAAAATACAAAAGCAGCAGGCACAGGAACCTGTGGATCTGTTGATTTAGGAAGGGTGACAGGGAGAAAGCAGCTGTTCAGCCAAGCTGGGGAGCATGCAGCAAAGTGCAGGGCCCCCTCTGAGCCTTGTTAAACAAGGCTGCTCTGTGCATGGAAAGCTGCAGGACTTACAGTTCTTCCAGAAGTCCAGGTCTTGAGCTGCTGTTCCCTGCCAGGTGCCTGTGGTCACCAGCTCCAGGGCACTGGCAGCCAGGACAAGATGACCAGAGCTGCCTCTTCTCTCCTCGAATCAGAGTTGTGCAAATTGCTCCCTGGCTTCACCAGCTGTTTTATGTTAAACACAGGTTCTTTTTTACCTGAAGGTTGTGATGCCATCCCTGCTACTACTAAGAACAAGAGCGTATCTAAAATTCCTGCTGCCTTTATCCATGGCCTGAAAGAAAATCAGAACCTCACTAATCCAGCTTGTACCCCAGTCTCCAGTGTATGCTTAACGCCCAGAAACCCAGCTTCATACACTCCCATGCTGTTTTGCTGATAATCTTAACCTTCTCCCAAAGAAGAAGGGATCATCGGCATCATCAGCAGGTGCCCTGGGTTTAGGTCCTCTTTGGTACCTTCAAAGTCTATTGATAAGTGCTGTGTTAGGGCCGCTTCTTGCACTCCCATAATATCTCTGCTGCTCTCCCCACAGAGGCATTCTATAAAGAAACAACCCTAAGACTCTTCTATTGTTCTGCAACAGGAGTGTTGGCTGCTTTCACACAAGAGCCTTGAAGTGTACCCTATGCTTTATATCAGGCATGCCAATGTCTTTAGGAATGTTCCTCACCTGCTGTTGGAACAAATACCCAGCAGCTGGAGCATGGCCTGGAGAAAATACATACTCCATAAAACCTCTCTCTGCATTGATTGGAGTTTAGCAGGTTTTTCTACAGAGACACTAGTGTGATCCTTGGCATCAAAGAGGGCATTTTGATAGCTGGAGTGGCTTGGTTAGTGAATTAAGCACTGGACCATGAACAAGATTCCTGCATTTCAGCCCACAGGCTGTGTGCAGCTTTGGTCCTGTCCTTTAAAGCCAGTTTTTCATGGGTTTCTATAAAGGGGCTGCTCTTGGGCATGTCTGCTCTGCCAGCAGCACAGCAAAGCAGGAGCTGGAAGAAACCAAGCCCTGCATGTTTGATTGTCTGTGCTGTAGGTCCAGCCCGCTCCATAGTAATGAACCAGGCTCACCCCAACAAGCTGGGGCAGGAAAGGAGGAGCAGAAGGCTCCCAGTGCACTGGGATATCACTGGGAGAAGTGACACCACAATGTGTCCCATCACACCACTCATCCCATGGATTCACATCCCTGCAGTCTGGGTTTTGCCATGCTCTGTGCTCTCCAGTCAGATAAGGGCCACCTGAATTTCATGTGAGTGCAGCAATGCAGACGTGCCCAAACCCTGCTGCTGTGTCTCCAGTCCCTCATCCCAGACATGCATCCAACCAGGCAGGCACTTCTCCAGCAGAAAGGAAACGCATCTCTGATCAAACCTCAGCATCTTTGTTTCTCACTCCTGCTCTCCATCTGCTGGTGGTTTTTGGACCCACTGGGTGCTGTTACTCATGCAGGGGTCTTCAGCACATGAAATGAAATACACAGGTGGCTACAGGCCCTGCAGTCAGGATCCAAGAGTCTCCAATGACAGCAGGTTGGTAGCTGCTCAGAAGACAGTGCTAGCACTCACTGCAGGGCAGAAAATGATGTCTGAGTGTTTGAGGTCAGCCTGCTCCGAGCTGTGCTTCCTCCTGTTGAGGTCTCAGATCTTATTAACCAGCTCCTTCATTCCCCTGCAGCTCATGCCTGGAAACAAAACCTCTTTCTCCACCTTTACACACTGAAATTCCTCAGCAGGAGCTGGCTGCAGCACAGACAGAGGCACCATGGGGAGGCTGGATTCAGGTCAGGGAGGGCAAACTGCTGTCCAGAGAGCCAGAAGCTGTCCTATCAGACCAGTCCCTTCTTCATCCATCCTCATCAACCTCTCATGTCACCCCTCATTTGCTATAGTGAAAAATGACCATTTATTCCCAACCCATCCAATCTCTCTCTTCTGGTTTCTAATCCTGGCTCTCTGACATTGATCCTGGGGAAGACGTTTCCCATCAGCTCCCTCCAGGCTTGCAGCTTTGAGGGAACTTAAAATAATTGATGTGTTATGTCACATTGTATGTTTATATTCACTGGCTGAGTGTTTTCCAAATGAGTTTCCTGCTTAAAGTTGGGCTCTGAAGGGGTCCTTGAGTAACTTTTTGTTACATAGCAAGGGGGTAGTTTTCCTCATGAGCTCAAGCTGCCTTTCTGGTTCAAGTTATGCAGTCAAGTTAAAATTAAGGTGCCTTAGTTTGTTTTGAGACTCAGAAAGGACAAAAGAGCTTGGCAGGGCCAGCAGGGAGGCAATACTGTCAGCATCCACTTGAATAAATGGCAGAGAACATGATTGACTCTCACTCTGAGCGTGCTTGTGGCTAGGAACTGATGCAGTGATCACATACCTGGCCGAGGCATTGTGGAGGCAGGAATAGCACCGGAGACCAGTGCTGTGGTTTGTGGGTCTGTGGGGAAGACCCCCCATGGTGTGTAGCATCACAGAGCCCAAGCAGTGGGAAGGTATGTTGCCTTGGGCCACTTGGTTTCCACATCTCCCTTTCCCACCACTTGCACTGCCCTGTTTTGCTCCGGTGTGCACTCTCTTCTCTGCATGGTGCACCACATGCTGCATGGCTGTGGCAAAGGTGCTGGACCACTGGCTTTCTTTAGTCAGAGACAGGCCAGCAGCTCATTTGCCCACATCAGCAGGGAAAGAATTAATGTCACAAACCAGCCTCAGCGCTAACGGACATGGAAAATTGGCAGGGAAGAGACCAGCATAATTGCCGTGGCCAAGGGAGTATGGAATAGCACTGTCCAGAGACACACACCAAAGGAAACTCCCTGGCTCTGCCATCAGCCCCGCTTCTCTCCTCCATCTTTCGTCTCCTGCCCTGAGGCTACCATGAGCCAGGTTGTGCCTGCCAGCCCTCCACCTCTGCATCCAGACTGGAGGGTAAATAGTGTGGCTTTAGACGAAGGAATGGAGTGCCTAAGTGTCTCACGGGCTGTGTGGGATGCATGCTGTCCTTCCTGGCACCCCAGCCTCCTCCCCACAAGCTGAGCAGGGTTGAATAGAGAAGCCTGTTTAGGGACAGTGGCTTCTGCAGGGCTGGCATGTGTCAGGGGACAAAGCCGAGAGCCACACACAGGGTAAGTGGAAAAATACAACCAGCTCACCTTGCTAATGACTAATGGAGGGTTATTCTTGGCCACTCTTGCCCTGTACCAAGGTGGAGTGCTGTAAACACTGTCCCAGAGCCTTCCCTGCCTCCTGGTATTGCTTCCCAATTAATCCGCATCCTGAGTTTCAGGCAATAGTTTAGTAATGGGCAGACATATCTACCTCATTTAACTCCCAATGCCCTGCCTAGTAGTGACTAGATGTGTGCTGTACTCCTCAGCTCCATTCTCAGACACATGAATACTCATGTATCACCTTCACCTATGACAGATAGATTTCACCAGGCAGATCCTGCCTGTCTAAGCCCAGGTATCTTAATGCTCTTCCCTAATAACAACCACCACAAATACATTTCACTCATCTCCTAAGCACAGGAGAAAACAAATGGCCATAGTACATTTGTGCCTTCTGTAAAGCTGAGACATGTAAATACAACAGGGAAACAGGCTGGGAGTTAGGGAGGCACACAGAGAAATCACTTTCTGGACTGGACATCAGACAGAAAATTCAGGGATATCGCAGTAGGGAATATTGAACAGAGAAAGGTGCAAAGTCCAAGGGAAGAAAAAGAAACAAGCTCCCAAGAAAAAGGGATGGGCACAGCTTGATTATAAAGTAGTTAAATATATTGATGCCCCTATCAAGGATGAAGAGACCCAGTCATGTCACTTTGCCTTCTAAGTCAGTGTCATCACTGTGAATATAACTCAGGAGTCCTGACTGCCAGTCCCTATGCTAACCACCAGGCACTGCTCCTCCCTAATGTCTAATAGCAACCACCACAAATATGCTTCTTGCATCTCCTAAGCACAGGAGGATATAAATGGCCACAGTATATTCGTGCCTTCTGTAGAGCTGCTGTTCAGTTCTGGTGCTGCCCTCAGGTAACCTGGGAAAGAAAGACTCTTGTATGACACCCAAGACACTGCTGGCCACAGAATGATGTAAGCTTTAAAAATGAAGCAAGCAGCAACAATAAGGAAGATAAACCAGCTGGCAGAGAGCACTTTGTTTTCATAGGGATGAGCAGGATTTGCAAGCAAGAGAGTCGGAATGCTGCTTTCCCCGCCTGGAGCAAGCATGCTGGGCCACTGTAGGGCAATGTGTAGGCAGGTGAATACATGTAAAGCAGAGGTTTTTATAACATGGCTTTGGGCAAAGCTGTGCACTTCACTTCCCTAATTTTAAAGAAGGAATAATGGTACTTCTACATGTCACAAGCTAGAGTGACACATTGGCATGGGTAGGGAGCTCAAACAGATCATGACAGCTAAGTGCCACATAATAAGGTAGCAACATGGGTCTCATGAACACATTAGTTCTCTACTCCCCTTATCAGTTTACTGCAAACTAGAATAAAACAGAAACTCCAGATATTCATTTTCAGAGATCTCAGTGAGCTCAAGGGATCCAATATAACAATAGATCTAAAAATCCCAACAACAGCAGAAAATGCAGCAGAAACAAACATCTAAATAAAAACTGCAGGGAAAAAAAAAACCCAAACATCTAAATAAGGTCATGCCTGACTCACACAACTCTCTTTATTGTGAGAAATACAGAGCAAGGTCTGCCAGGGGACTTTGAACTCAAGGGGATGCAAAGCCCTCAGTGATGGGTTTCATGGAAACACCCAGAGAGAAAGAGGTCTGTGATGGGCTTGTCACTAGAATATGGACAAGACTGAGCAACTTGAACCTGTCTTGGGAGATCTTGCATCAATGGAACTGCTGCTCTCCGTGGAGTAGGATCAGGAGATGGAAGAAGTTTTTACAATGTTGGAGAAGCTGAAGAACTCCCTGGTTTTACACAGGGGTAAAACTGAAATTGGATGGTTTTAGCTGAAGGAGACACCAAGGGATTCAATATGAGGAGTAAGTCGGGCTCTTGGTCCTTGCTGTCCTCCCTCCATAGGGATGGTGTCCTACACATGCACTCCACACCTGACCACCCAGGCTGTCTGTCTACAGCGCTCAGTCTGGCATAGGGAAGCAGGGAGCATCATGGCCTGGTTTAGCTTAGTCTAATCCCAGCTCCTGATGCACACACTGCCCTCCTGAACAGTTTCTTTCTGGGAGCTTGAACACTCCACATTGTCCTTCCCCATCATTTTGCAGGCAAGGTCCTTCTCCTGGTTGTTAGTGTTAACACAGGTTTCCCTTGTTCTGTCCCTTGAAATTTCCAGTAAAGCGCCTTTAATACAATCTCTCTGTGGCTGCTGTAATTATGTGTGAAATACTTTTTCCCCCCATAAACCAAAGAAAACAAATCAACACAGTGAGATCCTTTCTCTCAGGCTGTTTGGCAGGGCTCACAGTCTTCAAAAATCTTACCCAAGGTCCACACAGTCTCTGCTGTCTTTTCACAACAGCTACTTTTTGGTTCCTGTAAAAGGACCCAACAAAGGAAAGGGTAAAACAAATCACAAAGCCCTCAAAGGCTATTTTCCCACCTGAATGGTCCCTAGCTAAAGGACAGGCTGTCTGATGAATGGCAGAATATGTGTGTTCTGTGTCAGGGCTGCCTCTGAAGGATGGAGGGATATGGGATAGTGTGGCATCATCTCAACACCTTGCTGCTCTATCCCTGGATAGCATCCTGGTGCGTACACAGCCCTAATAGCCAGTCATAATCCATAGACCCTGCTCCCTTTTCCAGTTCTTCTTCACCCATATCCCAAGGCACTTGCTTTGCACCTCCATCCTGACCCACATCAACCCTGCTCCAGCCCACTTCTCCTCAGGACCACATCCATTGCAGTGGGTCTTGATTTTGCTTGCTATTGGCCTTTTCTAATACTGCTTGGGAAAAGAGAGTCCAGAGAGCTGACCTTCGAAATGAAGCATGGCTGTCACTCCTTCCACACAGGAAAGTATTCTCACATCTCTTTTTCCAAAACTGGTACCACACACTTAGTACTCAAGGGAACATTATCCCCATATTTAGGGCTTATTTGAAACACCAAGAATAGTAGAAAAGAAGGGAAGGAAGTCATGCTTATATGCTATGGGAGCAGCTCGTTTGGAGTTTATAACTACACCAGGTCTATTACTCGCTCATCTGAAGGCCCTGGCATTACATCAGGCTCAGGTTCATTCTTTCAGAGGTGGCTGGTCCCCTCCTGGGGGCGGTGACGTTACTCTTGCAGCTGCCATCAGCATCATTGCATTCAAGGCTCAGCTTCTTGCCTTCTCTCATGTGAGATCCACGTCACCATTAACTCGCCTCTCCAAGCAAGCAGCGTTTTGGCACAGGGACTGCTCTGGAGCAGCAGTACTCCTTTCCAGACATCAAGACTCTTCCCCCATGCCCTCAGGCAACTCTGCCACTGCATCCAAGCTGATACACTCATGCATTTTGCTGAAGCAGAAACACAGCATCAAAGCAACACTTGCTGTCTGCTCCTCTGAACAGCGGTTTACACCTCACCCAAGTCTCAGAGGGGCAGGTGATGGTTGAGAGCAGAACCATCCCACCTCCTGCAGCAGCCCCAACCACAGGTGTCCCAGGCTGAGCCCCAACCAGCTGCCCCGGCCCTCTGCATAGATGATTGGTTCTGGGAATGCTGTATCTGGCAGAGCCCTTCCTACTTCACAAATATTGACACTGAGCTCTCTGCATCCCAGCTGAGGAATAGCACTTTCAGGGAGCTCTGGGTCTGCAGAGCTTCTCTGTTAAACAGAGGGGGTTGGCTTTTACTCCTTTGCCCTCTTGTCACTGCCACAACTCCTCAGGTGGACGAGTCCAACCCTGACCAAACTTCACACACCAGGAGCCTCTGGAGGCCCCATAGAAAGTCCTCCTGGAGGCACAGCCGCTGCTTTGCAGGGATGTTTCACAAAAGTACAGATGCCAGGAAGCAGCAGCCATCAAAGGGAGACCTGTCAGGAGCCCTGAGCTCAGTCCCAGCTGGGGTTTTAAGAAAGAAACACCAATCCATAAAGAAGAAGTATACACATTGCTGGAAAGGTATCCTGAGGACTTCTCCCCTGTATCCCCATTCAGGCCAGTGTTTGGCAGAGAATGTGGACCTAATCCCAGCACGGATGCAAAAAGCCTAGGGCAGTTCAAAATGTTCTCTGCTAACACAAACACAAGCCAAGGCAAGGCTTTCTTACCAGCCACAGCATATGTACCTCAACCCAGGCTCAAACATCTACCCTGCATCAGCCTAGAAGCTCAGCAGAGGGCACAGGGACACATCAACATGTAGCCGAGGTTAAGCTGCAAGGAGCTAAGGAAAAGGAGGAGGTTGCCTGGAAGTGCTCTCTTGGTGATGAAGAACCTTATCAGCTCTAGTTCTGGATGCTCCATAGAGAGTCTCTCCAACTCAAGGGGAAGGATGGGAGGGTCACAACCTGCTCTTCAACCACAGGTGTTTTAATGCAAGGCTTGATCTGCCCCCTGAATACTCAGAGCTCAAGGGTAAGGCAGGGTATGTCTTCCACTGGCATGAAAAGTTGAGGTGTGTTATTAGGAGTAACCCCGAGGATATTTCTGGGCCTCCTGAATTAAAATCCCAGCTCCACCTACCCACCTTCCAACCCAAACAGAGAAATGTTCTCTCTTCTGCAGCAAGCAAACAGACACATCTGCTGAAGACAGAAAAACAAGGAGCAAAATGCTGAAACCAGAGGATGAGGTTTCATGGGTAAATAAACTAGGAAAGAGAAAGACTAATAATAAATGCAAGAGAAGTGGATGGAACAAGGTGCCAACTCACTGCCAGCCCTGGGGCTGGGTAACTTATCAAGGTCTCCATATGCCATGCCTGGAGGAGCCCCTTACATCCTTCTCCCTCTGTACAAGGCTCCTACTGAGATCTGACTGCTCAAGCACAAGAAGGGCTGGCAGCTGATAGCAACATCCAGCAGTGATCTTAAATCCATATGTTATATGCAGGCATATATATATATACACACATATATATGTATATTGCTGTTGAATTGTGGAGCTTTTAGCGGGATTTTGGTTTTGAGACTGATGACCATTTTTTACAACATTCTCTTGTTTACCAGCATGAAACTTACAAATTAGGAACCAAGATATAAATGGGAAAGGGAAAATGAATACTCAAGGCAGGACAAGAGGGTTAAAAGGTTCACCGAGGGATGACAGAAAATGCTGACCTCCAAAAGATGAGTGTTGCTCTCTTGCTGAAGAACTGAAAACCCATTTAACTACAGCCAGAAAAGCCTACAGGCCACTGTGAATGTTCTTGGATTTTCTACTTTAAAAAATGACCTCTGGGCTGTTGCATGCCAATGAAGCCAAGTCTGAGATCCCCTTATTTATCAGCTAAAGCTGTTTGGCCTGGAGGATTCCTAGAAAGTTCTTTGCAACCAAGTGCCTTGGCCTAGTCCTCTACAGGGGTTTAAGAGCTGCTGGCACAATGGCCATGAGCAGAAGATACATAAGATATTTGCTTCTAGCTCCTAGGAGGAAGCCTTTCCCCCTCAGAAGTAAGTGGCTTTGGCTGTGGAGAACCTCATTCACCTCTCAGCACTGAGATGCAGAGATTTGTTCCTCCTGCTCCTCAGCATGACCAACAAGAGGGCAAACCATACCCAGAGCTGCTGGCAGCCCCTTCCATGGTGTCAGATTATTGTTTATGTTGTGCTTCCCTTCCACCACCATCAGATCAGCTAAAATAGCTCTTCATGGTTTTAGCATTACCATTGATATTATATTGCCAATTATAAAGCATTAGTATACCCATCTCAAAAGCCTCTCCAGTGACCTCTCACACCCCCATAGCAGCCAAAAAACCTGACCACTGAGGCCAGAGAATCTTTCTGAAAGCAGATGGAGCTATACCCACTGCTGGATCATATTTGCTGCCTGCTCTTTGCACTCCCACCAGGCTCAGACACACAGAACCTTCCATTGAAGCAAAACAATCACCACAAAATACCTTGCTCAACAAAAAAGAGGCAAACAAAGCAAAAGGGGAAACCTTGCAGAATTCCCCCTGATCAATCAGTTTCACTGGCAGCCAAGGAGAGCTCCAGACTTCCCTGTTGCCAGTGCATGGGAAGAGGCATCTGACCCCACTTGTGAGCAAGGCGCACATCATCCCTGTAGCCAAAGCAAAAGGGTGCAAGACCGTAAATACCCAGCCCAGCAAAACCTGCTGGGCTTGATGTAACCTCTCCACTGGCTTCCAGGGTCAACAGAGACCTGTTAATACTGCGCAGGGTGAGAAAAGGCATTCTGGGAAGAAAGCAAACAGAGAAGATGTCCCATGCCTGTACAAAAGGTGCTGTATTCCCATGTTGCTCTATCCTAGGCTGGGAGGAACTTTAAATTAGCCCTGTTTTCATTTATTCATTGTGTGAATACCCTGTGTAATGCCCACCCCTATGGTTTCTTGCTGAGCCTGCGTGCCTCCATCAGAGAGGGTGGGAGAAGGGAGCAAAGTGAGGTTCAGTCCAAGCAGCTGATTAACAAGTGAGGCGAGGGCATGAATGTGTGCAAGATGGGAGTAAAGAAGAAAAGAAGAGCTGGGGGTTGTGTTTGAAAGCAAGTGGTGCACGAGGTCAGCATGCATAGGCAGGGAGCTGCATGCAGCATTGCCTTGGCCAAGGGAGCAGTCCACACTGTGCCTCATGGACAACAGCACCGTCACCATCATCTGGGGATGGCCAGGAAGGTTGGACATGTCCTGCAGACCCTGAGCATAGAGCTGTGCAGCAGGAAGGACAGCAGCTCCCTTGTGCCATAGGAGCCCTGTGAATGGAGGCTGATGGCCATGCAGTCACACATCAGCGGATTAACAGCACCCTGCGGACCTGTCACACCAGGCCGCAGCCTTGGCACTACCCACTGCCCTCACCAAGGAGGTGTCAGCCCTTCCTTGCACCCCAGAATCCTCAGCCAGACACAACAGATTGTTTCCCAGGGGTGCCCTCCATGAATGCCAAGGGATGAGCAGCACCAGGGCACCACCCGTTCCTCCTGTGTGCCAGGTTCCAGCCTGAATGGCAGCATAAGCCCTAACACTGCACATGCTTAAGCTGGTGGAGCCCATTCCCTTCACACCCTGCTTGTGGCCACCCGAGAGCAAAGGTGAGATGCTAGGCAGGCACAACAAGCACAAGAGATCTCACCTAGGCAAGACTACATTGCCCAGAGCCCATCTGGAGATGCCCATCCCCACTCCCTCCATACAGCCCTGTTGAGCAATTGGAAAGACACTGGGAGGATGGGAGAAGCAGAAAGAAAACATTATTCAAGTAACCCACTGCCAGACAAAGCTGGTCTGTGAGCACCATCCGAGACTGGGCTGCTATTTTTATCAGGTGATGAACAAGCCACAGTATCGGGGTGGGGGGAGCCCCTGTTTATGCCTGACAGCATAGGGACTGCAAGCAGAAGGTAGCTCATTCAGCACGAGCCAGAGCATCCTGGTCACTGCAGGTTCAATAGGCACATTGTCTGGTGCAGGAGGTTCAGGAAGGGCACCGTTTCCAGTCCGGGATGCAAACAGGGCTAGGACATTGTGTGTATAGGGTTTGGTTTTTAAATAAGGGGTGAGTTTTCCACCTGCACCAACAAGGCTGATATACTTACACCAGAATAAAGAGGTACAGGTGCCTTGCTTTGGGAAGGAAGATTTCTCTGTGCCCTTTTTACACCCAAATGTTAACTCATTCTTCTCAGTCCCTTCCTATGCTCTCAGGATAATCTCTCAATGGATAAAGCCTCTCCTGGGAGGCTTTAAAACCCTCCTGATTTTTAGCTAGGGGGATTTCAACACTGTCTCTTCCAATCCCTCCAGTGGGACCCCAAAGTAAGACCATAAAATCAACCCCTAGGACACAGTGAGATGGGACACAGACACACGTATGCTACAGCATGCTTTTCCCATCCTGGAATCTTGGCTTGAAGAAGTGAAAGACCCAAACACTGCCAACACTACGGCAGTCTGACAGCAGTACGTGGGCAACAGCTATTCAGGCTTTGCCGATGACTTACTGGAGGGAATCCTCACTGATGCAAGGATCTACAAGCTCTGAAGGGATTTCCTCCTACAGCAGGAGTTTCAACACCAGACACACAAAACTGTCCCTTGGGTAAGCAAGAGGATGCAGCAGCAAGGGCTGTGTATATGTCAGCAGCACCAAGCAGCCCGAATGATGCATATGAGCATGTATGCTTGTGTGAGTACACATCAGAGCCCAAACCCCAGCATCTCTCTCCCAGGCACACTCAGGCTGAAAGCCAGAAAGGATGCAAAGTGTCACACACCTGAACAGAAGCACAGAAGGGAGCATCTCGCCCTCTCAATTAGAAGCTGCGGAACTGATGGACAGGGGTAGAGCAGTTGACGTCATCTACCTGGACTTGTGCAGAGCATTCGACACTGTCCCACACAACATCCTTGTGTCTAAATTGGAGACACATCAATTTGATAGGTGGGGCACTCGGTGGATAAAGAACTGGCTGGATGGCCGCACACAAAGAGTTGTGGTCAATGGCTCAGTGTCCGGCTGGAAGCCAGTGACGAGTGGTGTCCCTCAGGGATTGGTGTCGGGGCCGGTCTTGTTCAACATCTTTGTCGCTGACATGGACAGTGGGATTGAGTGCGCCCTCAGCAAGTTTGCCGATGACACCAAGCTGTGTGGTTNNCGGGGCCGGTCTTGTTCAACATCTTTGTCGCTGACATGGACAGTGGGATTGAGTGCGCCCTCAGCAAG
>NDXB01013432.1:0-55459 GCA_002631895.1 Agapornis roseicollis
CACAGCTTGGTGTCATCGGCAAACTTGCTGAGGGTGCACTCAATCCCACTGTCCATGGCAGCGTTAAAGATGTTGAACAAGACCGGTTCCAACACTGATCACTGAGGGACACCACTTGTCACTGGCCTCCAGCTGGAGCAGAGAATAGTTCATGGGTTGCAGAACTGAGGACTTCTATTTCCTGTTGTGTTGTAGTTTGAACCCACATGACTAAATAGATTTCTTAGTACAAACTTGTATATTGCAATTGGTCAAGGGTTGTAAGTTGGTCTTACAAAGAGGTTGTAAGACTGTGCTGGTCACACCTATAGTTTGGAAAAAGCTCCTTCTCAACTGGGAAAGAAGAATGAAGGGAAGAACAAAAAAGAGGAAAACTGTGAGCATTCTTTCTCTTTCTTTCCTTCACTGTGGTTTTGGACATTTTTAAAAAAGTGATATTAGCACTGATGTGAGACCTGATGTGCTCTGATTCCTGCAGCTGTAGTTCTTTGTAAATCATAAAGAACAGTTTAGAGAAAATATAAACTTGTGAAACATTCTTTTGTGTGCTTTTGAATGCATTGCAACTCTTTGAGGGAAAAAAAAAGAAATCAAATAAATTGCTTTACCAACTGAAAAATCCTGGAAATAAAAGTAGTTTAGAATTAGGTAAAGCTTGTGTTAGGCAACTAGAAAGTCAGAATTTGCATTACAGGAGTGTTAGCAGCTTCGGTCTGTCTGTGACAGAAAAGTTAGGTTCCTGCTGAGAATTACAGTTCAGTAGGGCCTGATATTTATTTTTTTTAGCTAGAAATAACAGTGTGTGTGACCAAAGTAGGTTTATTCTACTGGTATATATTGAAATTTCTCAGAATTTACATTTAATTATTTAATATTATTTTATTTCTGCGACTCTCTATCTTAAGTTTGTTTTATTTGGAGTTCAGTCTCTAGTTCCATATTTTCTTTTTTAGGAGGAAGGTCTGCTCAACTTGTTTTTTCAATAGTAATATTTTTTCTGTGTATTTTTGAGTGCAGAGGTGGTGCAAAGCCTAGTTGCTGGGTTACAGGACTTTTTCTGTAATAGAAATAAGACCTAATCTGGTTCTGGAAGGAACAAGAACAATAATACATGGGTGGGAATATATGTCTGAAAATAGAAGTCATTCTAGGTTACAGGTTAAACACCATGAAAAGGATGCCGCTGTTTATGCACAACATAAAGCTGAAGCATATGTAATACATTGTTTAACTCCATGTTTTCTTCTTTTTCTTGCTGCTTGTCAGTATTTATATCCTCCGTCTGAGATAAAAATGAGTAAGGATTGATGTATATAAAGAATTAAGGCATTTACCCTTGGATCTCCTTTATCCATGAGGTTCAGGTGAGAAAAGTTTGATTTATCTCCTGCATCTCTGGTAATAGATAGCTGGGATTAAGCAAGGATTGAACTAGTTTAATAAGTTTTGTGTATAAGAAGGGTTAAATAACCCATTCAAATTCGGCCAGTTGCCTGTGAATGTAGGTACCAATATGCCTATGAAGAAATTGGTCTGAGGTGCTGTTGAAAGTAACTTTAGTTTGTCTGGATGCTCTCCCCTTAAAGTTTAGGAGCTGAGATGGCAATGTGTGTGTCTTGCTCCTGAAGAAGTTGCTTTATCCTGCAGTGTTTTTAAATATTTTCCTAAATATTTGCATGTGAACTCACTGATGACTTTCTGATAAGAGACTCCTACAGGCATAGCATTAGCAAAAGGTAGAGTAGGGAAAATAAAGGCCTGCTGCTGAATGGGGACAGAAAAGGCTGAGGTACTTCAGACTTTACTGGCAAGATTTGCCTTCAGGAATCCAAGGCAAGGAAGACTTGCCGTCAGATGTGGAAGATCAGGTTAGGGAACAATAAAATTGGACATACAGGAGTCCATGGGGCCTGGTGGGATGTAGTCATGAGTGCTGAGGGAGCAGTCTGGTGTCACTGCAAGGCTGCTCTTGGTTATCTTTTGAAAAGTTGTGATTAAGGAAGGTTCCTGGGGGTTGGAAGAAGCAAAAGTCAATCCTATAGTTCAGAAAGGCAGGAACAGCCAGTAAGCCTCACCTTGATCCCTGTGATGGAGCAAATAATCCTGCAAACCATTTCCAAGCATATAAAGTCAAGAAGGTGAGTTTGGGATAGTCAGCATCAATTTATGAAAGGAGAAATCATGCCTCGCCAACCTGATGGCTTTCTGCAGTGAACCAACTGTTTAAGTGGATGAGGCGAGAGCAGTGAATGTTGTTTGTCTTCACATTGGCAAGGCTTTTTGCCTCTTGTCTCTCCAGAATCCTGGTAGATCAACCAGTGTAGTGTGAACAGTGAGGTTGATTGGCAACTGGTTCAAAGGGTTGTCATCAGCAGTAGAAAGTCCAGACAGAGGAATTTGCTAGTGGTGTATCCCAGGATCACCACCAGGGCCAGCACTGTTCAGCATCTTTTTTAATGACCTGGATGATGGGAAAGAATGTGTCTTCAGCAAATGCAAGAAAGCTATGGGCTTAGTGGAGTGAGTCCAGTGTAGAGCCACTAGGATGATCATGGGATGGAGCAGGTGTCATGTGAAGAGCGGATTAGAGAGCTATGACTTTTCAGCCTGGAGACAATCTTACCAGTGTGTACAAATATCTTGGGGAGGTAAAGAAAATGGAGCCATACTGTTCCTGATAATATCCTGTGACAGAATAAGAGACAGTGGGCATGAACTGAAATATAGAAGATTCCATTTAAACATCAGAAGATACTTTCTTATGTGAGGGTGATTGAACAGTGGCACAAATTGTTTTGAGATACCAGAAAAACATCTTTGAGGAGCTGGCTCCATTTTGGGCAGAGGGTCAGAGCAGACAAGAGGCTCTGCCAAAGTGCCTTCGCTCCCTACCATCCTGTGGGGCTGTACTACTTGAATCTTATGGCCCTTTGGTGCTGTCCTTTCAGAAACTTGGTTAGGAGTGAAAAGTCAGCTCTACGGTGAAGTATGGAGAAAATGCTTCCTTGCTGGTGCTGGGAAATGGCATAGAAAAAGCATTCATTATACTACTCTCTATTTCTCACTGTAGATAAAATTAAGACTTCGCATACTGTGAGAGGAGTTCTGTCTGTGTAGCCAATTTTTATTGTTTGTGGTACTGTACTTTATGTGGAGCTGCATTAGGAGTGTGCATTAAGGAAGATTGATATGATAGAAATGTTGCTGATTAGCAGCAGGTCTAGGAGCAGAGCTTGGGTCCTAGCATCAGTTTCAGCCTAAAGGGAGATTGCTATGTCAGAATTACATGTCACATTCATAAATCACTTTTAAGGCTTGAATTTTTTTCAGGACTCTGGAAAATTATTTTATAGGAATTGATTAATTGGACATGGAGGCACGCAATTTTTGTGTTGCAAAGTGAAGAACAGACTACTTGACTACTAACTGCTTTAGACACTTTGAATCTTACTTAGTCTTTTAAGCTGGTAGGTGAAATATGCTGCTGCAGGCTTTTCTTGATCATGGTGTTTCTTGCATAGGTTACTTTTAGTAGCTGTGAGAAATCTGTCATCCTGTGTCAAGTCATTGTCAAAGAAGGGTACAGCAAGTGATGAAGGAGAAAAATAAGTAGTGGCTTTGGTAATAAACTTTGGTTTCTGTTTTGCACACCATTAGATACTCAGTTGGACTTGAGCCTAGGAACCAAAATAAAAAAAATTATGGTTTACTGTAGCTGAAAACATTTAGAAATACTTTTTGATTAGCTTTTGCATAGATTGTACAAAATTAGGTATTTCCAAAAAGGAATCTTGGATAATATGTGTGTCTAAACACAAGGGAGAAAGAGACTGGATAGGAAATCCAAGAGAGGATGTATATGATCATGTTAGGAAAAGTATGCTCCTTAGTGATTCCAGTAATCATTTACCACTTACAGCATGATCACTTTCTTCCCCTTCCCTCTTTGTATGTTTTTCCTCTTGGGTCAGTAGGAGAGCAGTTTCTGAGACTGAGGATATAGTACAGTAAATCCATTGTGCCTCTAGGATGTATTAACTTCAAAAGATATGATGCTTCGGTCTCCTGGCTCAAGCCAGACAGAATCTAGCCTGCTTGTTTTTGTTTCTCTGACTCCAGTGTGATTCTATCTTGCAAAGGCTTGGTCCAGTTCTTTTCAAGTGAAAACTATTGAAGCAGATTTGTTCCAATGAAATTGATACCTCTGGCAAGTTGAACCTAGTTCAGATGGCTGTGCCAAGGATGGGAGTCTTGAAGTTTAAGGAGACAAAATGAAACAAACAATATTTTCAATTATAGTTTAATTTTTAAAGATATAGCAAGCTTATCTTAAAATTATATGTGGATTGAGAGCAAAATTGCTATTGTGTTAATTTATTTACTAAGATGAGCAGTCATTTTCCTTCATACACATGACATTCCTATTTGGCACTGGTAAGCATTCCTGCCTGAAGGAATTTTTCTTGGTTCTTTTCAGCACTTTTTCTGTTTCCTGAAGTAAAGGAAGAACAATTTGAGTACTTCTGCATCCCTTTTCCTAAGTGCAATTGCGTGTGTTAACTAGCTAATTGGCTAAGAGATGCTGATAAGGTTTTAAAGGAAACCTTTGCAGGGTCAAGCCTGAAAAGATTGATGGTATTTCGTCAGGGAAGGCTCTGATATCTGCAGAGGTTCAGTGATGCTGCAAGTTGACAAAGAATAATTCAAATGATAGAATTGAGATCTATAATTGCACTTAATTGATTTTTCTTCTTTAGTCCACTTCCTTTTCCTTAAATGTCTTGCTAGATTGTAGAAGTCTACTTTAAAGACCTGTGACCTTTGTGGCAGGATACCTGTCATACCTGTCATATTTTTAATTACTCAGGCAGATTAAACAAGAGGGCAGCAATTCACAGTTAACAGCTCTGTGTAATTGTCCTTGAAAATTGGCAAACACTTTGTCACTCTGGAGATGGGGACATGCCCTATTAGTTGCAGGCAGTGGAAAAGATATGTTACCTTTAGTGTGGCTCTGCTGTTCCAGTGTCCCTTCAGCTGACTTTTTGATGTAAACTGGGCTCAGTGATGTTGTTGGTGGACATAAACTGCAAGCACAAGCTAAGTGAGAGGGAAGGGGGACTGTGATACTGCACCACTGCCCAGTCGTCATTTAAAGCTGACAGAGCTATGCTCTGAGAAATAAACAGTGGCAATTAAGAGAATTGGGAATACATAAAACCACTGATAGTGTGAAGTGAATATTCAGTCCTGCTTTATTATTCATGCCAGTTTTAAAAAGCTGCACTTGGTTGCTCTGTGGAACTGTACATCCGGTTGCAAGGAATAGGACATTTCTCTTAAGTAACCTTCGGGTAAGCATGGTTTCTTAGCTGTTTGCGAGATGGCAACTTATGATACTCTGGCAGCAAGCATTCCCTAATCCACTGTGTTTACTCTTCCAGTCTACCTTTTCTTGGAAAGGCAGTAGTGTAATCAATAGCACAAAGAATTTCTTCTGAGAAATTTATCTCCTTGAAATACATACAATATCTGTGACTTAGGTTAAGTGTTTGGAAAAATGATGATGTTGTTCCCTGTTCTTACATGTAGGAGATTCGTATCCTTTTTTTTTTTTTTTTACTTTTTTTATCTCCTTTCAGTTGTACCCCACTTGGGTTGTAATTTCCTTACAGACTGTAAGGAGAAGTTTTGAAGTTAGAAATGTAGATAATCAGAGCAAGGCTGTAGAAACAGTGTGTGTCAGAAATGAGCACTAAAACCCCAGCACAGATATCTTAGAAGGTCAAGAATGATCAACAAGAGACATTGTTCATTATTATTAAATAAGAAGTAAACTTTGTGAAATATGAACTTGCTTTTGGACAGACAAGGATTTACAAAGGAGATTTTATAGCTATAGGGAGGAATGAGAAATTGAGTTTTAAGCTTATTTCTGTCGGTGTGCTATTCTCTTCACTGAATAAACAAGTATCTAGAAACAACCAGAAATCAGATGTTATTCCAGAAAGTTGGCAGTGTTTTAAGCTTCAATGAGGAATGTTTGAAATTGCAAGAATTTCTGAATATCTCTTTGCTGTTCCCTTAAAGAAAGAATTTGGATCTTCCTTTGAATCTGGCTTTCTGAAAGTGAATATCTATATGGCCTATAAATTTCAATATATATTGTGATTGTCATCACATAGCTGACATTTACTACTACCCGTTAAGAAAACCCCATGATCTAAAGACAATACATAACCACTGCTTACTGTTGGACGTGCATCAAAATCCTCTCTCTCTCTCTCTCAGAAAAATGCAGCCGGCTGTAGCTGCCAGCTAATGTACAAACAGAACCAAGAGAGGGAACAGCTGCGCCCTGAAAAACAGCATCACTCAAAGGCAGCAGCACCCGCCTTGCCTCCTCTGGTGTTTGGTTTCAGGCTAGAATTTTGTATTTTGGGGTAATTTTACATGTGTAAGTAAGATTTTTG
Organism: Agapornis roseicollis; assembly: GCA_002631895.1. Classification (NCBI taxonomy): domain Eukaryota; kingdom Metazoa; phylum Chordata; class Aves; order Psittaciformes; family Psittacidae; genus Agapornis; species Agapornis roseicollis. The sequence continues at coordinate 6,474 of NDXB01013432.1, forward strand.
AGGTGATTAAAGATTTCTTGATGCACACACGCATGCACACACAGGAGTAATCATATGTTGGTTTTAAGAGTAATTTCATCCTGGTTTTCTTACCTTTGTGCTTCTAGAAGTTCTCTTACACATTTGTGTGACAGTCAGTGTTTGTTAGATAGGGATTAGGTCCGGTATTCTTCAATCAGTATCCCTGAAGCTACTTGGTGAGGGTGTGTTAGCCACAAAGTCTTTACGCATGGTTCATCTGGATTATGAGGGATATTGTCTAGAAATAGGTGGCAGTGGCCTAATACAATATTTTTACTTGGTGGGCTTCTGCCTTGTGGGGAGCATGACCCCTTCATTAAGGAGCGGATAGTATGTGTCATGCTTCAGTTAAGTCTGTGTCTGAATCTACACATGGCAGATTTAAAACAAGAGTAAATTGCGACTAGAATTAGGGAAGTCACACGATCAGAAAAGTTTAAAGCAGTAAGTATGAGGAGTGGTAAGTATGAAGGTGAGCATTCATGCAGCTTTTTGTTTGCATCATGGTGTGCCAAATATCACTGTATATCTCACTGAAAGGTACAGTTGTCATATGGAAGACATTTTTCTTTTTTACAAACTAGAAGCTCTTGATTAACCATATTCTAGTGAATACACATTCAGTAGTGCCATAAAATCTGACGTCCAATGACTGCTTTAAGTGACTGCAAGTTCTTACGTTGTGTTATGCCTGTCAGTTTTTACTGAGAACTGGCAGCGTTTTGTCTCCATCATTATTGTGTTTTGTTCCAGGTGCCACGGGATATGGTATCTTTTTTTGAACTCCACAAAATAAGCTTAGTGATTTATTTTCTTCAAGCCAAAAGAGCATGTATTTCCTGTTTGTTGTATTTTAGCCAATGAGCTGTATTTTAGAAAGGGTGTAACACTGGCGTTTGCTAGGTAGAGTGAATATAATGTGTTATTGCAAGAAAAATTGTGTAGATTGTCTTAATTTCTGAAGGGGTAACTGATTTCTGCCTTTGTGTTACAAAGTTCCAGCTTGTTAAGGGGGTAGGGATTACTCCTCCCGTGAGCATATGGTGTTTTGTTTTCTGTATAAAACCTGGTAATTTTCAAGGGCAAGACAATTGCAACTTGTTTGCTGTATTTGGAAACTTGGGTGCTGCTGTTTCCAATCATATAAAGTAATGTTTTACATTGAATTTTGACAGGGAAACTAGCAAGCAGCCATGGTCTATTTTCACTGATGTGTTGCTCCTGGAATGTCTTTCCTTGCTTTGAAGAATGCAGGAAGAGTATGCCCCTGGCCTCCCTGCCTTGGGGTCCATCATCTCACCTCACCTGTCTGTGGGGCATTCTCTAGTCGGAATAGTGGTCCTTTTGTGAAATGATATCAAGAATGTAATACAAATTTTTGTATTAAAGCTTCTAGTAATACTGAACAGCTGGAAAAAATTATGAGTGTTTAAAATCCAAGATAAACAGAGCAGATGCAGGATGCAGGAGAATATTGTTTTGGACATGCCATAGCCATGTCTTCTGGTAATTGCAGGCCATGTATTGGTTATGTTGGCTGTCTCCTGTAGAGCTGGAGTAAAGGGGGTGAAGGAAAGCCAACTTCCCTCTGGGTACGCCAGAAGTGTGTGTTGGGCTGAGGAGGTCACCCTGCTGGACCTGTGAATTTTCCGGTAGTGCCAGTGACTTGGGAATAATGTAGTCAATATTAGCTGTTAAAATACTCAACTACACTAGTTGGGTGGATGGTAAATCATTTATGCTGACCATTACAGAACGACAGGAGATGCCGTTGTAGGGTGTGTGTAGCTGTTAATGCTGTTGAATGCTGCCATCAACATTGGAAAACAGCTTGAAGGTTGTGGGAGTAAACACGCAAGGGCTTTGTGGCTTTTTGACCAGACAGTGTTAATTCAGTTTTACAAACAAGGGACCTAAGCTACACATAGAATTCTTGTCTTCCTTTAAAAACTATGACCCTCTGCAAGGTTCCCAGTCTGCTCTGGGCTCTGACTGAGGTGCTAGATGGCCAGCCAATACAGTCTTGCAATGGCAATGACTGTGTTTGGCCAGTATCCTGTAGCTCTACGGCAGCTTTCCTGGGGGGTGTGTTAGAATAAGCTGTTGTGTATTGCAGTGAATCTCGAAGCTGCGGACAAGGCCACTGGGGCATAGAGACTGAAGAGGGTGCTGGTTTGTGCAACACCTGAATGCCTGCACTGGTCCTGAAACCCATAGCATGTGTTGTCTCTTCCTATCCTAAGTCATGGTGTTACCAGTGGCGACCTGATAAACGAACTGAACAAATTCACTGTTTTACTTTGTGAGATATGGAAATAAACTGTGTACTGACCTAATTAAGAATGTGTAAACTATATTTACTCACGTTTTTCTTATCTTTGAATTTAGATGTAAATGCTGGGAGGCTGCACTTGTGAATTTTCTAAACAATTAGTCTTCTGCCTGTCAAAGGGGACATTCTGGCCTTGATTATGATACCAGATCCCATCTATCTTAGCTGGTTTCATCATGCTGCTTCAAGTTGTGTTAACACTTGAATGGGAAAGTAAATGTTTGCTGGTTTGTTTTGTGTGATGATAATAAAACTGGGAGTTTGAAACTGAAGAAGTTCATTGCATTCAGTGATTGAATCCATTCTGAAGATCTTGGAGAATGGCATTTATAAAAGCTGGAGATGGTAAACTGGGTTAGATTTTGGAGATGGTGTTTAGGTCTGTTGAAAACTTACTGTGGCAAACTTCTTGATTTGAGCACTGCCAAGTTCCCTGGGAGTGCTTTGTATTTTGAACTTTGCAGATGTCAGATGTTTCTTTAGAGCATTATATGCAAGTGTTGAAAATACATGCATCAAGTGGTTGTTTTATGGAAGCATTTGTATCATAAAGCTAGGAGTGAAAACACTTCTGCCATGTGCATCTTCCCCAGATGCTGAGAACCTTGGCAGTACTGTGGTTAAGATATTTGTTTCAATTTTTCCTGCATGTTAGAGCTGTTGACATTTTAGGAATTTTTGTGGCAACGATTCAGTGGAGGAAAACATGATTAGAGGCTTGGGATGGGGAAGGCAACCCACATTCTATATATATGCCTCTACTGCTGGATCTATTTGGTATGTTGTATAAATAGCTTACCTTTATTTTCCCTTTCGATAAGCATATGGGCTAAGCTGTTTGTTTTTGAATACTAAGCCACACTGTGGTAGTTCTGGATCTGTAATTACTGGAAAGACTCTGAACATAATCGGACTTACTTTTCTGGTGTTTTCTGAGTTGGACTGAAATATGCAGCTTTGAATAGCACATATCAGCTAACTTGCCTGTTTAGAAGTTGTTGACTTTATCTTTTGAAATTCAGCTGAAACTTCAAGATGATGTGGCATAATTTGCTGAAAACATCAAGGTGGGGTTTTTATCACTGTTCATTAGCTCTTGTTGCGTTGTCAAGAGTGGTGGAAAGTTGCAGAGGGATGTTTTTAAGATAACGTACTGAGACATCCTGAAAGATCTAGCTCTAGGAACAGAGCTATGGGTTTAACACTGGTTTTGGGCATACTGCTTTGGTGCACTTTCTCTTTCATGTTCTGTCTGCCTCCAGGGTTGCTTGGAAAGCTTACCTCCTTTTGTGGAGTTCCTGATTCTCAACTTGCATACTCTGGCAACAACATGAGGTTATGGAGGGAGTTGGAGAGGGTGGGTGTTGCCCAGCAGCTGAAACCCCTGCCCTTGTGTTTTCTTTTCATAATATACATGAATCCATAAACAAATAAAGACTACAGCTTTGTTCATAAATGCCGTGTTCAAGGACACTTTTTGGACACCAGCTTACTGGGGGAAAGATAACTGATAATGTCAGCTAGGTTGTCAGGCTGCCAGACTGCAAAGAGAAACTGCAGAATGCTACCTCAAGAAGTTTCAAGTGCTGTTTTCTTTCTCTTGAGCAGGGCTAGGGTGTTGTGAACTATGTAATACAGAAATCAAAGCTAGGAATACAGGAGAGAGGGGCTGTATGATCCAGTCCCCTGCTACTGCAAGCAACTACCTCATACAGTACATTTTAAAAAGGTTTTTAAACTAGTTAGTTTTGTTTACTTTTACATTCCTTCTGAAAGCTTGTTACTAAACAGCATTGCTCTGATGTTTAGAAAATTCCTTTCGCTTCCAGCTGAAACGTTTCACTCTGGCTTCTTTATGCATCTTTGTTCCTGTGCCACAGTCTTTTTGTAGTTTAAATAGCTCTTGTTTCTCTGAGTCTCTAACAGCTAACTTAGCCTTTTCATGTAAAGAAAACCAGGACTTTTAGTTTGTGTCAGGATCTCTTCATTACTCTGATGGTGCTAGTAATGCTTCTTGCATTTCTTACAGGGTGAAATTACTTTTTCTGGAACAAAATGAACAAGAATGGCCCACAGTATTTTATATACAGTCAAATGCAAGACTTTGTTCAGTGGTGTTACTACTTCCTTTCCTCCACAGGTCATAACTTTCCTGTTGTGCACTGTGCTCCTGTTTGCCTTTCTTTTGTCATCTTCTTATACATATGAACAGGTTAATCAATATCCATTGGTTCTAGGGGAAGTGCTCCTGTCCTGCTAGGGAGGGTCTCTTGGTGTGTGGTTTTGTACTATTTAGTTTCACCTTGTTTCTGTTATTTGTAATCCTCAGCATCACCACAGTTTTCCATAGACCAAGTTCTAATCCTCCTTTGCTGACAGTTTCCTCTAGCATCATGTCAACAGGAAATTTCATTATAGCTGTCCTAAACTTCGTCCCGAAGGAATTACCAAAATTATGCCATTCTGAGTACAGACTACAGCATGTCCAAAGTAAGGTTTGTGCAGCTTTTGGTTCTTATTCTACAGTTACAAACTTCTTTTCTGTCTTTCTTGGGCAAAAGTTACTAAGTTCAGAGCAGAGGGCCAAATTCTGTTGTGTTTCGATTTGGTGTTGATCTGCAGTCATTATGTGAAACTGTAACAATTCTGCGTTACTTCAAGTATCAGACTATGATCAAACACGCCTTTCCCCCTGAATTTCCATTTCTGTTCCTTATAACTTCAAATGTATTTGTAAAATGTGAACATGTGATTGGAAATGATGTAAGTCCAAGATGGACAGTAGCAGGGAACATTCAAAGATTGCTAATTAGAACTGGATTACTGTTACTGTTACTTTTCCCATTCCTTTCACAACCCTTGCAGAGCAAACAGGAGACTGAATTCAGGATAAAAGGATGAGATTCAAGCATGTGTGATTTTTCTGAACACATCTTAAAAGTCTTGTCATCAGTTTTTTATTTCCTGAAATAGTAACATAAAATATTTGGCAATTCCCAATGTTGTTGTTTGTTTGGTTGGTTTTTAATCTGAAAAATCTAATAAATCACCAAACTACAGCTATTCAATGTTTTTTTCTAATTTGATTTTTTTAAAATATTAAAGTGAGGTTTTTTTGACTAATCTCTGTTGAAGGGAGCTTAGTTTTATGGTCTATAATGTTATAAGATCATGACAAAGAATAAGATTGCTGAACAAACTTAACATAATTCTTTTCTGTCATGGCAGTTTCTATTGTATGTAGTTTGGGTTTAGAGATTGGGTTGAAAAGTTTTGTACCACAGTGTGATGAAAAGTCTTTTTCACAGTATGGAGCTGTTTCAACAGTTGCTGTTGAAAGATCTGTGAATTTATTGATTTATTTTATGAATAAGTACTACAAATCTTAGTGTTAGGTGTAAGCTTCTTACACTTCCCTTTCCATGTGCCAGATACAATGCGTCTGACTGGATGTTGTTGGCTGTCTTCGGAAGACTTTCTTTTCAGAAAAACATATGGAATCATTTATGTCAGATACCAAAGTATCTTTCTCTCCATCATTTGAAAGTGTGACTTACTTCTAACTGTTGACCTTAGTCTCCTATCTTTTTGTATGCTTTCTAAAGCAAATGAACTGTCACAATGAGAATAGATGTTCCTACCTTGTAAAACCTGTGAGATGTGACCTAATAAGCAAAAGGACTGCACATCTGCAATAGGAGCTTTGTGTAGAGCTTTAGCGTGTGGGTGGTCTGTTTTCCCTCTTGGAGTTTTCCAAGGTTGCCAAAGTACCTGAGTGTTTTATTGCAAAGGAAAGCCTTCTGATGTTTTCGTATGCTGGAAATAAGGCAGTGTTTGCTCCCGGATTGAGAGGTAGAGGGAGAAGGGTAAGTTTCATGCTGGTGCAAGAAAGCCTGGTTAAAAAAACTCTTGCAAATAGGTTTTGTGCAAGGTTGGCCGAAAGGGCCCTAATAGAGATGTAGTCCTGGAGTGGCTGTATCAGCTCTTGTTCCTCCTATTGAATTAATTAATAGATAACATGGAAGTGGCTGCTTGGAAATTAACATTTGCTGTTTGAAAACCTGAAGTGCCTTAGGTATATTCGGTTTGTTTTCTTACAGCAATTCTTTCTAACAATGAAGTGACAAAAAAGGTTGATCATGGGTGTGTAGGAAAGTGAACGTCAGACAAATTATTTTTGGAAGATACAGAATTCAAGAAGCAACTTCTTTGTGAAAATTAAATTGCAATGGGACCTGTGCATACATCCAGGGTGATGGATGGCACTTGGTATATTTAGCCTCTGGAAATTCATTCCTCGTTTGCCAGGAGTTCCAGAGAGTGGATTCCCACTTCAGATCTGTACTGTTGTCCTGGGTTCAGCAGTAGCAGTCATTCTTTTTCTCTTTCTTAGTAGCTGGTGCAGTGCTGTGTTTTTGACTTTCGGCCTAGGAACAGCGCTGGTAACACTGATGTTTTTAGTTACTGCTCAAATGTTTTAGTTCGACCAAGCACTTTGTGAGTCTCATGCCCTGCCAGGGAGGAGGGGAAGCCGGGAGGAAGCAGGGACAGAACACCTGACCCAAACTGACCAAAGAGGTATTCCATACCACAGCACATCATGCCCAGGATGTAGCTGAGAGTTAGCCAGAAGGGCTAGAGCGCGGCGGAGTTGGACTAGGTATCAGTCGGTGCTCAGTCGTGTGGGTTGGGGTGGGGTGAGTTATCTGTCAGTGGTTGGTGAGATGCTGTATTCTCTTCCCTTGTTATTTCCTTTATCATTATTATCATTGTTGGTAGCAGCAGTGATTTGTGTTATACCTTAGTTACTAAACTGTTCTTATCTCAACCTGTGGGAGTTGCATTCTTTTGATTCTCCTCCCCATCCCTCCAGGAGCAGGGGAAGGGGGGGGATGAGAGAGAGACTGCGTGATTTATGGCTGACTGGGTTTAAACCATGACAACTGTTCTCCCTCACTGATGAGGGCTGAAGGGGATTTGGGCTTAGTGTTAGACTGATGCCCTGGGGTTTATTTGTTGTTGCCTTTGTGTTCTGCTGCTGCAGTGCAGTGGAGCCCTCTGCCAGGACTCCCTCTCAAAAGCTGAGTGGGGTAAAGCAGGTCCACAGAGTAAAGGGAAGATGGTGTGTATTAATACCAGGGCCTTTTTATTCTCTATGTCAGTCTTCTCAACTGCTGCTGTACATGTATGGCCATTGAGTGCCTGCCTTGAACAGAGTGAGTGGTGGAACAAGATTCAAGGTAGAACAGAAATTGGAAGAGTCATCCTGTCCTGCAGGCCTTAGCATTGCTGGATTTTGCTGATGTTCCTGGATAACTGTATTTCCATGTAAAATGGCTTAGTGTGTAATTGTCCAGCCTGAAACAGATAATGCTAAGCACGCTGTGAAAAAAGTAGTGTCGTACTTCAAATAAAATAGTTTGAAGTTGCACTGAAGTAGAATTACATCATGTTACTTCTGAAAGCTCAGAGCTGAGGGGAGTAAAATGTTACAATTCCTCCTTAAGAAACCTGACTGACATTTGTGCTGCTCAGTACAGCACTGGAGGATAAGTCAACACCTTGCCTCTTCCCCTAGCCTTATGAAAAGTATAGTTTATTCCCTAGGTACTATATAGTATATAATAATATATTTACTAGGCTACTGCCTGGAAGACTATCCTGGGCCTTGATAAACAAGTCTTGTGGTGACACAGCACCCTAGAGAGAATTGAGTCAGACAATGGACTCATTTCCAGAATAATCTTATAGACACTTGGGCCAAAGAGCATGGCATTGAATGGGTATATCACATCCCCTACCATGCACCAGCCTCTGGGAAAATTGATCGGTACAATGGGCTGTTAAAAACTACACTGAGAGCAGTGGGTGGAGGAACTTTCAAGCTTTGGGGTACATACTTACCAAAGGCCACCTGGTTGGTCAATACTAGAGGATCTGCCAACAGGGCTGACCTAGCCCAGTCAGAACTTTTACAACCATGGCACAACATAAATCATATGGAATAAGGGGATGTTGTCCTCTTTTGTCAGAGATGGAGTTAATTTTCTTCCTAGTAGCTTGTACAGTGCTGTGTTTTGCATTTAGTGTGAGAATAATGTTGATAGCACACCAGTGTTTTATTTGTTGCCAAGTTGTGCTTACTCTAAGTCAAAGACTTCTCAGTTTCCCATGTGCTACCAGTTTTAGGGAGGTGCACGGGAAGCTGGGAAGGAGCACAGCCAGCACCTGACCTGTACCAGCCACAGGAATATTTCAAACTGTAGAACATCATGGTTGGTGTATAAACTGCAAAGAGTTGGCTGGGAGGCACAGATCACTGCTCAGATCAAGCTGGGTATTGAGCAGCAGGTGTAAACAATTGCATTGTGCATCTGTTGTGTTTCTTGAGCTTTATTCCTCTCTTTTTCTTATCTCCTTTTTAATTTTTATTATTATAATTATATTTTACTTCAGTTATTAAACTGTTCTTAACATAGGGGATTTTACCTTTTCCTGATTGTCCTTCACCATACCACTGCAGCGAGAGGGAAAGGGAGGCAGGAGTGGGTGGGCAGCTGCATGGTACTTAGTTGTTGGCTGGTGTTAAACCATGACATAGAGGTACAGGCTCTGTGGAGGCATGCAAGTGTCTTCAGTCATTGGAAATAGCTATGAATAGTTATAAACCACACTTTCTGTGTGGAAGGATGGAAAAGGAGATGATAGGTAACAACCTGAGAAACAGAGAGGGAAGGGAAGCCTCTACAGTTGCCTATCCTTTATTATATAAGCCAAAAGGTAAGAGAGGAGAAATGATCAGTTAAAGTCAAAAAAGGAAGAACCTTTTTAACTTTCTTACTTTGCCTTGTTCACCAAATTAAAAAAAAAAGTCTTAGAGAAGTGATTGATAGGTTTGCAGATGAAGACAAGTTGAGCCTTTTGATGTTTTCACCACAGATATCTCCAGTCCCTTGTTGGGGGCTGCTATGAGATTCTTTGTGTGTACTCCAGTCAGCTCTGAAGGCAGTGAGAGCCTATCAACACAGGCTGGGAAATGCTGTGGCAGGAAGGAGCTGGGTGATTTGCTGTACTGGCTTCTGGTTACTGCCTTTTAAGTTGCTTGTCTTGTTATAGGAATGTCTGCAGTTTCTTTAAAAAGATATGCATGGTTATAACAGTTAGAAACTGGGTGCTTGGTGTCACACCACAGATTAATGTACTGTTTGAAGTATTGCTTTCTCTACTAGATGCCTCATGTGTACATACATTCTTGTTAGGCTTTGGAGACAAGAATTCTTGTGTTAAAAATACAAGTGCAAATGCACATGTGTCATATCTTGTATTGTCTTAACTGTGGATACTGTGGCAAAGAGAGTTGCCCTGAACATTAAAGGGGTCAAATCCATAGTGCGCTAATGAGTATGGATGTCAGGTAGAATACGTGTTTGTGCATCAGTGGCACTTCTGCTATGTTCAGGCAGAAGTACTGCAACTGTTCTGCCTTAAAGACATGAAAAAATGTTCCTTTCCTGCCACAGGTTTGATGAAGTTGAGCATTATGGAAAGAGGGCTAAGGTTTGTTGTTATTAGGTAATAGTTATGGCTGAGGGGGGAAAAAACCCTAAAAGTTCTCTGTCAAAAAAAAATGTTTGGTAACTGAGCTGACTAGTTTGTGGGCACAGGATTTCTTACCAGTTCTGCAGATGTACTCACTGTCTTTGAGATCCTTTTTTCTTTGCTCTGCAATTTGTCCATAACCCCTTATTTAATCTACTGGCTCAGCAGGGTACTACACTGAAGAGGCAGGGTTTCCTGGCTTGCTGTCATGAAGCGTGTGCACACCTCAGTAAGTTTTGTGCCATCTAGCACTGACAGTTCTTCACAATGAGGTAAACATATACTTTCTCTCTGTCATTAATTGGTATTGCTTGTGTATTTCGTAAGAGAAGGCTTCCTTTTTGCATGTGTCAGGTGTTACTCCTGAAAGCACAGGACAAAGACTTGATGTGGAAAATACTGGTTCAAATATCCAAAACTCTTAATTTCTAGGCAAGTGGAAATGAGACCTTAGGACAGGAGGTGAGTACTGTCATGGTTAGGAGGTGCAGCTTGCAGTCTCTACCCAGCTGCTGTTCTTGAAAGGCTGAAGGAGACCAGCTGAGGCCACATGGCAGCCTACTCTGATCAGAACTAAGTAGTGGTCCAAGGGACCCAGCATATGGGACCAGGGCACCAGGATTGTCAGCAGCATGGCACGGCCTGGTGCGTTTGTGGCTCTATAGCATTTCAGCTTGAGTGCTGGCCTGCTGTCAAGGTGATATACTCTTTCTGTATCCAAGTGTGGCTTTGCTATCTGTACCACCCACTGTGGATCACAGAGGTGTCCACAGTTTCATGATTTCTTGATCAGTGCATATTTTGACAAAATCTATAAATTAATATGTTTATGTATTTTCTTGCTTCTCACCAGCATTATGGCCAGGTCTAATGATGTTCATCATTTATTACTAGAGGAACTTGTCAGCATGAGGGTGATTTAACAGATGCAGGAAAGAAAAGTTGTTTTGAAGAAAGAAATTCTAATGGAAATGGAATGTGAAAAAGAACTACTGGAGACCTCTGGAAAAAATGTTTTTCTTGTTCATGGTGCTAGCAGAGCTTCAAGATTTAAAGGTCTGCCAGGGGATCAGTGTGGAATTGGTACTTGCAGAGGCATATGCTAACGTTTGAAGAGATCTTTATGTCAAATTGCTAGTTCAGATTCACTTGATCTGTATTGAAGAATAATCCAGAATATAACGTCTGTGATATTTAAATACAAAGAAGGAACTGAAAGACCTAAGAACCACCTAAAAATTCTCTGGGCATCATCTTTGTTGTTTATGTGTTGAAAGGGCAGATGCAAAGTATTTATATTTCATGCCTCATTTTAAAGACCAAACCCAGGCAAAGGCATGAACTGCCTGTGCACTTCTATGTACATCTGTCTAAGTAACCAGGATAGTGTAGGAAAATTGCCTCTGCCTCTGGAAAAAAAGAGGGCAAAAAAATCTATAGAATACTAAAAAATAATTAAATACAACAAATTAAGTTCTTTGGGGTTTAAGACGTTTTATCCTTTTTGGCTATGTCAAGTGAAATATTTCCTCCATAAGAAAGGAAGACTCTTCAAAAAGTCATGAAAATAAATTTTACATATATATATATATATATATGGGGGGAGAGGGAGATAGATACACATATACAGTCCTTCTGTAAAACATTATGCAAAACATAATGCCTGTATGATGACCAAAGATAATAGAGTTCATTAGAAGTCACACTGACTTCTGCCATTGTAGATTTAATTTTTTTGAACACAGATGTATTATTTGGTTTCAGAAATATTTAATGGCAGTGACTTACATGAGGTATAGTTTAATATTTATTCACTAAATTATAGCTATTATTAACTATAGCTATTATTAACTATAGCTATTATTAACTCACAGCAGCTAGGTTGTCTAGAATCAATTGGCACCTGCTGCCTTTTGACTAAAGTATTTCATATCAAGCATTGTGTCTGTGACCAAGTGGAAATTAGTCCTAATCAAAGATCAAAGACAGAATTTTTAACAACTAATCCTGAAAATTAGTTGGACAAGTAATACTTGTAAACTCTGTTTCATCAATGGAGTTGTTCTGTTCAGCTTTTCTTGACTATTACTGTTGCTGTACTCAAGTATAATCATAAAAGGAGTAAAATTTGTGGTTGATAAAATCTGAAATGCTCTCTGTCTTGCAGAGATAGAGCAGTGTTTTCCATGTTTAAGTGTCTGTTAATTTTGGCTTAAGCAGCAATAGCTACTAGTATAACATTTGTGCCATCCAGATTTAAAATCCTTTCAAGTACTTAAATGTGTACAATTACTAAATTGTATAGGTCAATATTCAAGCTTAAGTTTGTGTTTTTATATTGTTTTCTTTCTTCCTGTGCATCAACACGCACTTTACACTGATGCTGTGGCAATAAAGAAATTATTTTCTCCTGGCACATGTGAATTGTAGAACAGTGACTTATGTCTGTGCATAGTATAGTTTTGAACAGCCGTATGGTTTTGGACAGCCACATGTTTTAGGAGGAAAAACTAATTGGAGAGAGCAGTACGAAAAACAAACCAGCCAAACAAAAAAACCACACAAAGATTATTTGAGGGCTAGAAAAAATACCTTATAATGGAAAACTTGGTGTCGGTTCAGCATAAAGATGACTGGGACAAAACTTGATCACAACAGTCAAGTAAATCTGCAGGGAGAAAATACCAAGGAAATTACAGTATGTGAAAGAGTCATAACAGGAAGCAATAGCTGGAAGCTGCAGTCAGATAAATTTGAATTGGAAATAGCAATGATAATGTGATTATGTGGACAACTAGGGGCAACCAGAAGATGTGAAGAGAAAAATCTGTTGTGGAGAATTTGGCTGTAAAAAGGTAGCATGTTCTTTGTTAAAAGTTATATTATGAGAAAGCTTTTGGCTTTCCTATACTGTTTGTGTAGACGCTATGAAAAAATACAAGATTTTTAATTAAGAGAGGAGAAAAATGTTCAAGGGAGATGATTAACAATGTAGAACAAAAACATTTCTTGTGGCAAGTACTCAAAGATATGTCTTTTTTGAAGAAAAAAAAAATGAAAACGTTCCACTGATTTCTTTGGCAAATGTTAAGAGTTGTAATACTCAGCACTCCAAAAATGAGTCAGTTTTTTACAACCTCATCATGGCAATTTAGTTTTGAAATAAAACGGGCTGTAGCAGTCTGTCAGAACGGACTTGAGCTGTTTTAAGCAGTATCAACTGCTTTGTTTCTGCCTTCAAACATGGCAGTTTTCACTCAAAGGAGGGGGACTCCATAAATACTTTGTATATACTCTACTGGTGGGAGAACTGGGCAGTAATTGAGGTGTAAAATTTCCTAACCTGTTGTACTGGACTGTGGTAGGAGAATAACCTCTTCTGGCCTTTGGGAAGAGAGAGAAGGGAGATATTTTCTGATTTCAGGAAAGAATCTGAACTTTTTTGGCTGTGTTGGTTCACTCCACATAATTTGCCCAAGGGTTAAGTTCTGTGTACCTCAGCGGGATACTTGTCTCTTTGCAAAATACGGGTGCTGTGAGGCTTTGTATATAAACAACTGCAAATAATAGCTTATTTATGACACGGCCTTAAACAAGTAGCTTGTGTGGGAGCAAGAGAGGATTGCTTTTGAGCTCTTAGCAGACTTTATCACCAGCAGATCTACAAAGTTATGGAAAGGATTTCCCCTTGAGCTCTCTGAACAAGCTGTGTAAGCTTTCACTGAGCAAATTTTTCAACAAGATCATCTGTTTTAGGTTTTCTTTTTTCTTCCATATAACCCACCTTCAAGATCATGATCCATCCCTTTTGACTGCAAGGGAGGAAGAAAGGTTATGGGCTCAACATGAAGACACAGGGGCATAGGAGGGTGCTTCGCCAAGCCTGAGTGAAGCCAGGTTGCCATTTGCCATACAGGTAGAGAGAGGAACTGGTCTGGGGAGGAGATAGGAAGAGCCAGGGAGGCTGGCAGAGACACAGCAGAGCATAGCCAGCAAGTGAGGGCTGCCTGCAGCCACACTGGGCAGCCAGGTCTTGCAGCTGACAGCGGCAGTGGAGTGGGACTGTCCCAGAAGCAGAGCCAAGAGACCAGCGAAATGATCACAGCTGCTCCTGGGAAATTCTTGTACATGCCAGGAGAAAGCTTTGCTTGTGCTTTTTTTGGATCTCTGTCTTGAGCTTTTCGTAGAAAACAGCAAGAGGGTTAGCATGAGATTGAATTTGGGGTTTGACCTCCTGAAAAAGTGAAGTTGGAAATCAAAAAGTGAAGCATGTGAATTCTTGTGGTTCAAGAGCAGATGTCCAGTTCAGTATTGCATACCTCCCAAACCAATGCATACTTGCAAACAGTTCTAAACCAGTACCAGAGATCAGCATCAGCGTTAGTGCTCTCTTTGAGCGTTCACCTTGCAATACCTGGGATCTCTTCAAATGGATGACAGTCAGTCTTTTCTCCTAAGGTGGAGAAAAAACATTTTTGAATGGTTTGAATTTCAGGACTTAAATGTCTTGAACATCAAGACTGAAAAAACTGAGTGATGTTTCTTTCCTCGTATATTCCGTCATGTAGTCTTCCTGAGTATTGCACTTAGTAGTTCTAGGCTTTCATGTGTCAGGAGTAACATGCATATGCCCAGCATTACCAGTGTTAGCTCTGAGTTGGTAGTCTGCTCGAAGATAGTTAGAAGAGTGCTTGTGCTTGGGATCACCACCAGAAAGCAAGCTCATTTTATGTATAGAATGGTTGCAGAAAACCATACATGCTTGTTCTTGTGAATGTGCTGTTAAGTCAGATGTGATGGGTAACAATTTGGAAAGAAATGTTTCGTCGTTTGAAAATATGCAACCTGAGGCACAAAAATGATTCTTCTGAATTTAGAGATGACAATTGCTTCTCATGCAAACACCCCAAAAGAAATGGTATAGTATCTCTTGACAGCATTACATGGAAGCTGATGATGTTCTGTAATGTTTGACTGTCTTATTCAGATGTGTGTGCTTTGGTTACATGAGCACGAGCTAGTTTCCCATCTTTTGAAACTGGCATGCTACTTTAGATTATTCCAAATTAGGGTTGAGTTTACCATGGCCGATGGCTATTGTTGTGTGGTTTGAGTATTTTCTTGTGGACTTTGTGATGCATTTACAATTTCATGGAGGACGTGCATGTCACAAGATGCACATCCCCACCCTTGTAATGACATAGCCTTTTATTCCCATAAAGCTGGAGATCTAACAGGATGACCAGTTTATTAATCCAAGGAAACTCACCACATTAAAATTGGAGGAAAGAGAGGCATAAATGCCTACATTTAAATAATGGGATACTACAAATGTGGCTGGATTTGATTACTTTTATTGGACAGTGTAGAGACAACAAAGGAAGCTAATGGGCTCAAGCTGTGCAAAGGAAAGTATTCACGTGGACAGTGCTGGAAGTCTTGCTCTCACTGTCTGCTTGCTAAGATTTGTACTTTGTCTCAGCTTTTGTTTTAGAACAAATACCATGTGGAAAGAAGGTGGACCTAGTGCAAACAAATACTTTGGTTTATTTTTTGTCAGACATTAGAAAAGATTTTTTTTTCTTACTTTTTATAAGAAAAGAATAGTCATGGCTTCTGTGCAAGACACAGCAGCCTGAGACATCTCTGTATGTGCAGCCTCTGGAAGAGGAAGGATCTCATGATGCAGAATTTTATGTAGTGCATGTCAGCCAGAGTAGCACTTTTAAAGAGGTGGGCAAAGAGTCTGTAGTCATCTGTTAACATCAGTGCCTGAAAATGTTTAAAATGGATTTTATCTGTATTGAATGACTGGACAGTATTACTGGATTTTATTCTGTATTGATGGACTGGAGTAAAATCCACTCCCCCTTGCCAAACTGCTTCTCTCTCTCAGTAGTAGTAGTAGCAAGCTGTGTCCATTTGAATATATTTTAGCAAGACTATTCCATCTTCCTCCCATGTGCAGGTGGTCAGGGTATCATGGCTTTCAGTGCGTGTTCTCGCAGTTAATGGGCCTCACTGCTCCTCAGTGTCTTGTAACAGCAATGCTCTGTCCCAGGTGTAATCCGGATCTGTTGGGATCATGGAAGATTTTGGAGGGGGTGTTGTAAGTTTGGGTGGTCAGTCATACCTCATAAAGGAAGGCAAAAAGTATAGGTTGCCTATGAGACATACTTAAAAATTGGAAAGTTGACCAGGGCTGTGCTTTTGGAGAAACCAGAATTGTCACGAGTGACAGCAGGAAGAAGCTACTGGTTATTTCTGCTTTGTTGCATCGGGACTTTCTGTGTATCAATCTCCACATATCAAAGGTGTGAAATAATATCTGGAAATATTAGGCAAAACCCCCAACATTTAATTACATGCATTTTTCAAGTTTTCTGATTAATTGTAATGGCCCTTATATTACCAGGAACAAAAAGAACCTTAATCTACCGAGGAAAACTGGATAAAATGAGACAGTTGGGAACAAATTAGCACATCATCTATATGCTTAAGATTTTGAGGATAAACAACTACAGAAATTCAGAGTATATGAATTAGTACAGCATAACTGCTGCACATCTCAGCGCAGTAATTCAGCATGGTCACATTCTACATTTATTTTGCACACAGCTTTTTCTGAGGAGCTGTTCAAAGCTTGGATTATGCTTTTCGCATCCCGTGATCCTGACATTGAGCAGTAATGAGCTCACACAGTTAAATTCTCAGTACTTAAAAATAACAAAACAAAACCACTGAAGAAAAAAAAAAAAGCAACCCCCAAACCAAAACTTCTGTTAATTGAATTCAGATGTCTTGTCTGGAGAACGTTTGATTAAACACAACAATAGGGTCCTTTTTGGTTCGGCAAGAAGTTTTGTGGGCTTTATTATTAATTTCTTTGTTTCTTGTTGTATAAGTAAGTTTCTTATGTGTACTAAAACTGTCTGGATAGTGCAGTATCTAGCTTTTGTCTCTATGTATTTATTTTGCTTCCCTTTTTTCTGCTCAGTAAAAAACCAGGCTGTGTTTCCAGCTGTAATTTCGATGTCTAGCTTGCGAGTCTATTTCAAAATAGATGTTCACTGTGTTCACAAGTCTTTGTAGAATGTAAGACTTTAGAAGGAAAATGCCCAAAGTTGTTCACATACCCTTAAGTCTTTAGATTGCAGAAAATAATGTCATTTATAGAAATTCACATTAACCTTTTTTTTAACATGACTTAATGCCAGAAATGATATCACATAATGAAAATAATGGTTTGGGTGGGGAAGGAGGTGAGTAAAAGTGAGTGTGTTTAGTTATATTGTGCCATGTGAAGCTGCAGACATCTGATAGTTAAAATATTGGTGATGTTTTGCTCACCATTTTCATGAAAGGTAGTCACCCTTCTTAATTAGCTGTTCTGTTGTCAACCTTGAGAGGTTCCTGAGGGCAGATCGACTGTGCCAGCCAGAAAGTCACTGGGTAATGTGGTGTGCCATCAGGACTACTGCCAAGAACCAGGGAAGGAAAATCAGGAGATGGCATATACTGAAAGTGTCAGTGATGTATGCCAAGAAGCGTAAGTAGAGAAGCTGAAGAAAAGGTGTAGAACACTGTGTTACATCAGTGATGCAGGGACACAGGGTGGCCTTGGCTTCATCAGGTTCTAGCATAAGACTGGTCCCAAATGATGCAGAAAGTAGTGGCAGGGTGGGAGAAAAAAGCCTCCTGACAGCAGCACCAGTGCCCCGCTGGAGGCTGGCATTCTTCTTTGCCTCTGCAGTGGGCAGCTTAGTTAGGTCAGCATGTTTGGAGGTGGTTGGGAACTGAGTATTCCTTGTCTTCTGGTCACCAAAAGGAAGATATATTGGACAGATTTCTGGAAGCTTTATCTGTGCGAGTGACACCAGCTTTGGTTCAGGCAGGATGCTTGTCCACCTTGTGTGTGTGTGTGTAGATTGTTTTACAGACTGCTCTGTTACTCCAGCAGCCGCTGTTTACATGTGTGCATGTATTACATGCTTATTAATGCTCTTCAGTGGCATGTGTACTTTGGCCTGGCCTAATGGCAAGAGAGGGTTTCTTGCCCTGAAGAGGATTTCTCACATTAATTACTACTGTGGCTGCCTGTGTGGCCATGGCAAACTCACTGTGGCCACAGGTCTGAGAGTTACTGTAGGACCGCGGTGTTTCTGTGTGGGGCAGAAATTCCTGCCAGGTGCCTGTGGGTGTGGGGAACATTAGGTTTTCCATGGTGGCCTTGCACAATGGTCCCTCTGGGCCAGGCTTGCAAAACACTCTTGTGGGGCTGCCAGCCAGGCCCTGTGTGGTTTGTCTGGCACTGGAGCCAGTGGGGAAGCTCTGATAGGCGCTTTGGAGGAGAGCTGATGGCTCAGCTTCACTGGGGACTTCACTTACTGTGTGGAGTAGGGTGGCAGTTGAAGTGCTGAAGGACGGACTGTAAGGCTGACTTGATGCCTACGCGGCTTGCGTTGTACACTTGCCATGTCTTGCAGACTGTCAGGAAGTTTGGTTTGTATCACAAGTGGAGTGTATCTGTAGTGCTTGAGCAAAAGCTGTCATATTTACAGTTGGGCTTTGGGGCTTTCCTTTGTTGTTGTTGCATTAAAATGACATTCCTAACAGTTGGAGAAGGTGCAGAATTGTTGTGGTTAAACTAGTTACAAGAAATGTAAACACGATGGAGTATACTGGAAGAGCAGTTTAGCTGGCCTTCTGTTTGATTTGGCAAAATCTCAAATATCCTTGAGTGGTAGTGGTTATTCAACAGTCACTTTGACTGTTTTCTCTCACTGTTTTTCCTTGTTGTTGCTGATCAGGTGAATGACCAAACTGGGAGGAGTTTAGGAGTAAGAGGATCAGCAGCTTCAAAGGGATGACAGCACAGCTGTTTGGTACGGGATGCTCTCATCACACCACAAATGTTATTCCTTTAAAGTATTTTGTGGAATAGGGATTTCTGCTAAAGTAAAAGCAAGAGATTAAATGGAAGTGTGAATGTACTTGAGTTTCTAAAAGCAGCAGTAGGAAGAGAAAGAAACAGGTTTCAGTTTCCATAGAAACAAAGAGAGGGGGAAAAAAGAGTATTTCAAAACAGCTTGTAATTCTTGTGTCTCCTTTCTCACTTTAACACTTAAACAGAACTCTTTGCATTAAGCACCTTATCGGGAGTTCTACTTCCAGAACGGTGTGATTTCAATTCAGGGCTGCTAGAAATGAAAATGCGGTAAAGAATTGTATCTCACTTTATTTTGTATGTGCCACATGGTAGATTTGGAGCATTCATAGTTGCATTTGATGATTCAGTCCTAAATTAATTGAAGTTTAAAACTACCATCATGTCTAGTGGCACGCAGTTTGCTGTCAATCAGCCATGAAAACGTTCCTGTTCAAGTGCTTAACATAGTGCTTGGAGAAGCTGGAGGGCAACTGCTATGGCCTGGGAACAGCATCATGCAGGTTCAGTGGTCCACTACCTGGAGGTCGTGCTGGAAGCCACATACAGAGCAGCTGCTGCAGCACTTTCCAGTCCTGCTTGGAAGGGAAAGCAGCACTGCTGAAGCGCAGCTTAGGTCTGGCTTCCACGGCTGAATGAGGCAGAGGGAGGCTGCTGCAGGGTGGCACCAGGGGCTCTCTGATACAGATGTCCCATGTTTGTGATGAGATACAGCTCAGAGCAGGTTTGCAGAAGGCAGATGACTGTGTGCTAGTCACGACGGTTGCTTGTGGTGCTGAGGATGTTGCTGGTTTTGAATAGGGTCTGTCTCTGGGATGTGGTTGTGTGTCATTTTGGATGTGCTAGAGTGCAATTAGAAAACTGATACTATTTCATAGAAGCAGACTTTTTTTTACTTCATTTAACCTGCATTCTCCATTAAGACATTCTTTGTTGATGAAAAAAATAAGATGTTGATAAGGGTAGTAAGTATAATTTTTCTCATACACTGCAGTGCTAAGCTATAATGGCCTATGTACATGTTAAGGAAGGTGTGTAGTAAAGATCAGTATGCTGGTTTCGTGCAACGTCTGCTATAATGCTTAGGAAGTGGAGAGTTAACATTTTGATTATATTTGCAGATGATTCTGAAGTAAAGATATTATAAAAACCAGTAAGGGCAGAGATAAATTTCAGAACAATCTAGGAAAATGGGGTTGACAGTAAATAAGAGATCAGTTGGGGAAAACTATGGAACTGGCGTAATTGCTGAAAAAAAGTTAAAATGCCAGAATTGCATAATGTTCTGAGTACTAAATAGCACACTAGCAGTGAAAGTCAAGTCAAAAACATGTTGTGTGCCAGATTGCAATGAAATAAAGAAGATTATAATTTCAGCTGTGTGAAAAGTGTTATGTTAGATGTGCAGATATTCTTCCATTGTAGAAATGGAAGAAATTTTCTAATCACTGAAGACACTGTAACTGCGTTTCTGACATTTCTGCGCTGCCTTTGTGAGTTTCCTGAAAAGTGCGAACTGCCTTCGCTTAGTTCTGTACTGAAAACAAATTTTGAAACTAAAATGCCTGTTTCTCTAAGATTGTTTTAACAGAAACTGTCCTTCCTCTAGGATATTGGTCAGCAGCTGGGAGGAGTAGAACTGTGTTCCCTTTGTGATCTTTGAGTGACTAAATTATTCCTAGATCTTAGTTATACCATGAAATCACGTTTCCAACATAACTACTTTTTACGTACATTGTGTTTTTCCTGTTCTGTCTGGGTGAAGCTGTTGCTGAATAGCAATGCTATATAGAGTCATATAAGCACATTAAAATTCTTGAAGCTTCGGAGTCACCTTTTATTTGTGTATTGTGCACTTGTAGATGAATCCATGCTTTGGAAAGGGTGCCTTGACTGTCCGGGATTTTTTGTGTCAATATTGTCGGGATATTGCATGGGAAGTGAAGTGTCAGAAATGTCCACCTTATAACAGCTCAGGTCTGTGCAGGAAATCCCTCTTTCCTTCAGAGGAGAAGCTGTTCTGCATAACCAAAACTTAAATAGCTTGAAGTTTCCACTGATTTCAGCAGTGGCTTCCAGCAGAAAGTATTTTAAAAGTTAATTTGGGTTCTGGTGACCCAAGTATCTGTTCTGCATAATGGCTGAAAACTGAAATTGGGAGTTCCTAGGTAAATAGTGGTTTTGTTTTGTCTTTTTGGTGTTTCTTTTTCTTGTTTGTGGCTAAAGCATCATTATCTAATGTGGTGATATATCCTATTTGGTTTTTGTGAATCGTCTACCTTAGTCCCAGCAATGGTATCAATTTTGGTCAGGGTATTATTGGATTGGCTCTGTTAAATCCATAAGTGGAAAAGCAATGACTGAAGTCCCAAAACTCCTTAACAACTGTTCAAATTACTGACGTTTGTTTTCTAGTTAATTTTCTGATAAAGGAGAAGAGGGATCCACATGATGCTGTAATATTTGGTCCACATTCCTTGGGACTCATCTGCATTGCTCTTTTTCTGTCTTAGCTCCTGCAGTAACTTTGAAGGTGTTTATGTGCAAATATGTCCAAATTAAATGCCCAAAGAGCAGCAACAAAACTGGTGAGGGGTCTAGAGCATAAGTCTTAGGAGGAGCAGCTGAGGGAACTGGGGTTGTTTAGTCTGGAGAAAAGGAGGCTTAGGAGAGACCTTATTGCTCTCTACAACTACCTGAAAGGGAGGTTGTAGCACTGTGGGTGTCAGTCTGTTTTCCCACATAGCAAGTGATAGGACAAGAGGAAATGGCCTCAAGTTGCATGAGGAGAGGTTTAGACTGGATATTAGGAAAAACTTCCTCACCAAAAGGACTGTCAAGCATTGGAACAGGCTGTCCAGGGATGTGGTGGATTCACCATCCGTGGAAGTATCTAAGATGACTTGTAGGGACATGGTTTAGTGGTGGATTTGGCAGTGCTAGGTTAATGGTTGGACTAGATCTTAAAGATCTTTTCCAACTTAAATGCTTCTATGATTCTACAGTCTAAACCAAAGCTTATGATTCCCAGGAGCTGTGGTTATTGGCAGTTGTGAACACAAATCTCTCAGACTCAGGAGACATATAATTTAAACAAAGTGGTCCTCCTGTTGGTAGTAGTGTTCCCAAGCTCAGCAGTGGTGGTGGAAGACTTTGAGGATGTGGCCCAACTCTTTGAAACAATGCTGGCATTTTGCATGAGGTCTGGGCTTTTCCATGGCTACCAGAGTAGCCAAGGAGACTGCAGCATAGGGTGGAGAGTGCAATGTCAGTGATGTGGTGCTGATATCTGTGTTTCTGTTTGTTTTCCCTTCCTCTGAGGAATTCATAAGGGATGACTTTGGTTAGTTAATAGCTTTCAGTCATGGTACTTAAAATTTTACTAAACTTTCAGCAAGTGCCATGAGAATACATGGTGAAAATGTATCCTGTCATTCAGCTGCCTAATAAAAAGGGAGAGTATCAGCCAAGCTATGGTTTGTTGAGTGCTAGAAAGCAGCAGAAATCCTGAAATCTTTTCCATGACTGAAGGTGGCGGAAGAGGGTATGCTGAGCCTGCTGGCATCCTTCCCAGCCCAAGCAGAAATATAGTAGTTTAAATATGACAGGATAAGTCAAGTACAAAGTTGCTTTTCTTCCTGTGAAGATTATATGTAGGATAATCTATGATTCCATTATAATAAGGACAGTGCGTGCACCAGTTTCCTTCTGTGATTCATGCACCAGGCCATTTGTTTTAAAAAATGGTAACAAAACTACTGTGGTTTCCACTCAGGGTGGTATGTGGGAGTCTGCATCTTGCTGTAAAATTGTGTAGTTTTATATAAGCCTCATGGAGCTGCCTTTGCAAAATCCTGTTTGTGCTCACTCACCACATGTTCCAGCTGACGGCACCATATTTATGCCTCTTCCTTACAGTTTCCATGAGTTAAAATAGAAGCATGCTTCATGGTTTCTTAGGAACTAAATGCAGTTCTTATTTACATGTCAAAGAAAGAGTAAAAAAAGTGTGAAAGTATGTAAAGTCCTGGACTTATATGAATAATAAACTCTTAGTGATGTTGGAAACTTGGTGTATTTAGTTGATTGTGAAGTTAGTGAGTGCTGGGCCCTACATGAGCACGTTATAAGACTATATCTTCTTTCCAAAGAGGTGCTAGTCTGAAGGCTTAATCCTGCAAGCATTACTGGTGTAAACTTGTTTCATCAGTTGCTCTCACGGCATTCCAATAACCATCATACTAAAATATTCCTTTGCAGGCCTTTTAGATCAGTTTACTTCTATAATGGCTCTTTATGGAATAATGTCAAACAGTGAACTGGATTCTAAGGTGACTGAAAAAAATGTTGATGTTTGAGGTGTGTCCTTTTTTTGGCTGGGCTAGGGTTAATTTTCTTCCTAGTAGCTGGTACAGTGCTGGTTTTAGATTTAGTATGAGAGTAATGTTGATAACACAGAGATGTTTTAGTTGTTGCTGAGCAGTGCTCAGAAGTCAAGGACTTCTCAGCTTCTCACACCACCCCACCAGTGAGCAGGCTGGGGGTGCACAAGGAGCTGGGAAGGGGCACAGCTGGGACAGCCAACCCCAGCTGACCAAAGGGATATCACACACCACATGGTGTCACGCTCACAATCAACTAGGGGGAAAATTGACTGGCACCACTGCTTGGGAGCTGGCTGGGCATCGATAGGTGGGTGGTGAGCAATTGCATTATGCATCACTTGTTTTGCATATTCTATTATCATTCCCCATCCCCCTTCTTTGCTTTCCTATTAAACTGTCTTTGTCTCAACTCACGGATTTACTTTTTTTCCCCCAAATTCTCTTCCCCATCCCACTCGGGAAGGAGGGGTGGGAGAGGTGGAGCAGAGCAAGTGAGTGGCTCTGTGTGTGTAGCTGCCTGTTGGGTTAAATCATGGCAGCATGGTGCTGTTTTGTCTTACCTTAAGGAAGGATTGCAAGGAAGGGAGGAAAATTGCCTGGCATGGGAATAGGAGCTCTGGGCCCAGTTGAGTAATTTGAAGCACTTTATTGCTTGTGCCTTGGCTGGGAACTCACATTTCAGCCTGAGTAAATACTCTGGTGTCTTCTGACATATAAATTTTGGTAATCCCAGTGCCGTGGTATTTTGTCAAGGTTTGTACTGTAGTTTTCCCTCCTTAATGTCCCATTTTCAGCTTCTTAATCTTCAGTAGTTTGCACTGGTATGTTTTCAGTGCCAGAGGTCTGTCTCAGGCTGATTCTTTTTTTATTCTTTTAACTATTTGGTTTAGTTTTAAGTAAAACATAATGCACTGTTTTGAGGAGGCAGGCAGGGGAATTGCATTGTTTCTTAGAGTTTGACAAAAGTAAGTTCTGGCAGGTTCTTGATTAGTAAATAATGTAATAATGTAATACAGTGGATACTGCTGTGGGAAACAAGAAGAAAACAGTGGAGACCTCTTAAACAGCTTGTGTGAAGTTGCAGCGGCAGCAGAGAGGAGGTATTTTCACAGCTGTATTTTGTTTGGAGTTAGGGGAGCTGAGGAGCTGACACTTTGGCTGACCATAGCATGAGAGCTGCTGATAGCAGATCCATAAGGATGTCGAGGCCTGGAACAAAATGACTTGTGGTAGGAAGTCTGAGGTGAATTTTTGAAGGCTAAAGAGGAAAATAATGCTACAAAAGTCCTGACACGTGTCCCAAACCCTAGAGCATTGTAAGGCCAAATACTGAAGCCCTGAACAATCTGCTAAAACCATTGTCAAAAGGTTATTTCGTGTTCATAGTAGAGTAGCAAATTAAGTGTGTCTTCTGCTGTGGCAGTGCTGCTCAGTCGAATGTGCTCCTTTAAAGTGTGAAGGCTGCATTCAGATTGAAACAGATTTGGTTTTGGCATTATACTGATTTTTGGGTGTTGTTTGAAAGAGTCCCTTTCCCACAGGAATCCATTTGAAGGAAAGTTCAGTATTCATCAGAAAGTACCCTTTGTCTTTGGATCAGAGGTCAGGGCAATCCACAGAAGTGTTTAATTCTCCATGAGTAGCTAATATTGGTACTGTAGGCACCATCTACATTGTTGTCTGTCTATCCTGATAATTTTTACATGGCAGACCATTGTTTCTGTGTCTGGAGATGATAATCCAATTCTCAGATTAGATTTCTCTATCATGATTGGGGACCAAATGTCATATTTCTGAGAAACATAGAGTCTAATACAGAATAAAGAATGAAGAATTGCATTTTTCATGTATCCGAATGTTAATTTCAGTATGTTGCAATTTCTTTATTCTGTATCTCAGCCAAGCTTGATGGAAATTTGTAGAAATGAAAGACTGTCACTGAAATGACCTTGTGAAATGTTGTAGAATTACACCCCTCTGCCTGCTGTATGATTAGAACAAAAAGCCTATTCTCACCTTTCAGCAAAAATTTAAAAGTATTGCTATAAAGCTGTAGCATTAAAGCATCGTTACTTTTACAGCGAAGGCTGTTAGGCATGTCCTAAAAATAATACACCACCTAGTAATAAAGTGCAGTAATACACCTAAGTTATGCTATCCTCTAGTATGTGCCAATATGAATACCTTTGGTTTAACTTTTTTAAACAACTAATTTCATATTGGTTAAGAGTCTCTCAACCATTCAAGCAGAGGTTGTTGCTGATGCAGATGCATATAGCTATATGTAGATAGAGCAAAAATAAATTCTCCTAGTGCATGTGTACCCTGAGAAGCTCAATTTAGATAATGGGCTACTATATTGTTACAGTCTACACGGCACAGATGGTTTTCATATATTTTAAGATGTCTCTTGTAAGAAGCATGGTCTGTAGCAGGGCTGGTGAGTGGCAGTTAGAGATCTATTAAACTGCCGCATCTTAGTGGTGACATCCTGATGTGGTTCTCTGAGCTAAATAAAACACAGGGAAATTGTATAAAAAGAAAGAGCATGTCTCAGTAATTGTTACCAGTAGTGAATGTTTGCGTCTCAGAGTTCATGAGTGCGGTCAAAGCGCCCAAGAGCAGTACCAAATAAACAGTTATCCAAATGAGCTAAAATGCATTTGAGACATTAGTAGTAGCTTAATTGAGTTGAACTCCCTCAGCAGTTAGGTTAGTGGTGTATACAGAAAGTGCGTATCTCTCTGGGACAGGTGGAAAGCATGAGAGAAATAATGCCAATTTGAAGAATTCTGCTGAGATTGATGAAACCTGGACTGCTTGTGTGGTTGTATGACATCGTGTAACATACAGTTACCTTTTTAACATAAATATGTTAACCTGTCATTGCTGATGTTTTTGAGACACTGTTTAAGTTGCTGGAGAGCTTATGGCTGGAATCAGTTAATACATCTGAAAACTCTTCATATGTCCATTGTTTTCCAAATGTTTTCACTCAAACTTTGGAAAACTGAAAGCATGCCAAATGCTTGATAGGTGATAGCCATATTTTTGCTGTTTACAATATGGGGAAAACCATCACTACATACTTATATTTGCTGCTGGATACATTTATGAATTGATGAAAGTTATAAGGGTTGTGTTGTCTCTTTCATACAGGTAAGCTTTGTGTATGCACAGTGGGTCTTAGGCTTCAGTAATAACAGCATTAGATTTTGAAAAGCAAAAACTTTTATAGCAACACATTCAATTATTTTTTCATAGGGTTTCCTACAGAAGGTTTACAAATAAATCTTAACAAATCATGTGCTAGTACAAAAATGGGTATGAATCTTGTTAAAGATCATGAGAAAAGAGGCAGAAGGCAGCAGGAAAAGTCATCTTTCTAGAAATCATAATGTTTGTTCTGGCACTTGCAGTGCTTTGTAGAAGGAAACTCTTTCAGAGACACTTGAGTTTTAAGTTGTTCTGTGTACTAAAATGACTCTTTCTCAATCAAGGCTAAAATATGAAGTAGATGTTACATATTGCAAGGGGTTGGAATGACAAAAATGGAGTTAATCCTGTCCTTTCATAGTTGCAGGAGATCAAAGGGTGCTGTAATAGAAGGGCAGGTTTAAGCCAAGGCCAATGTGTTGTGGTTGATAAATCTTGCCTCTTATTTTTAAACATGCAGTTTCTATATAGAAGTTCCTAAAATACAGAACACTTGCACTGAGAAGTCTTTTCATCACTCAGATGCATCTGTTTGAGACAGGGGTAGAATGCAGTTAAAATGTCTTCATGAACAAAAGCCAGTAACTGTATAGTGTGAAAATTGAGCAGTTTGGCCAGAGCATTTGTAGTAATGGAAAATATTTGTATGAAATCTTATTGAAGTCTACAATAAACATCTGAAGAGTTAGAGTTTATTTTTTTTTTTTTGTAATTCAGATTAATAAAACTTTATGCTAATTTGTCATAAAGAAGAAATAGCTCAGGTACATTATGTTCCTTATCTGACCTACTTACATGTTCTGTTTTGCAGTTACAAGATTCTAACAGACCTTGACAAGAAGTGCTACTTCCAGTTTTGTGCCTTGTAAGCCTTTTGAGGATGGGAAACTAATAATGGTTAAACAGTTTGTGATTTTCTTAATTATTTTTTTTTATCTTCAGAGAAAAAATCAATATAAAGATAGCCACTTCTTGCATAGAATGCTCTTGCTTTTCAAGAACTTTGTAAGTATAGTGAAGAGTTTTACAGTGATTGTCTCGTGGCACAAAAAAAAATGGTAGAAGAGGAAAATGAGATAGACTTGTAAAAAGTCTTTTCTACTTTCAGTCATTCTATTTAAAATCAAGAGAGAGAATCTGAACTTTGAAGAAAGCAGAAAGCTGTGCAGACATATAATTCAAGCCTGCAGGCTTCCTCATGTGGGGCGTCCATTATCGTAAATGCAGCTACCTCTAAAGAAGTGTGACCAGATCATAGCAACTGTATGACTCAAGCGATGTTGTGAAAAGCACATGCAAGGAAAACTCATTTGGCTTTCGCATGCTACAAATATGAATAATTCTTTAGAGCTTTATGTGACTAGTTGGCTGTGAAGTGTGTTCAGTCCTTCTCTGCTAGGAAGGTGCTGCCGGGGTCAGACCACAGACCTAGGCAGCTTCTCGGAACTGTGCCTCGAGGGACAGGAGCTTCAAACCAAAAGCCCAGCAAACAACCCTTTCTGGATAGCATTTGCAGTGTAGTACTTAATGATACTAATAATAGTAATAAGCTTCTTCCTTGACCAGCTGGTGACTTGCCAGCTGTGTGTTTTCCAAAATTCATTGACCTGCTGTTTTCCAAGATTGCCTATTCAGGGGGAAAATGCATGGTGTATCTGAAACTATCTGTAGAAGTGCAATGGACAGGAATAAACCCTGCAAGTTCGGTTAGGTTTATATAATAAAATCCTTGTCTCTCAAAAAACATCATGCAAAAAAAGCGGAGCTCTGATGTCTGGTATGGGTGTAATAGGAAACTCTTGAGACTGGTATCATCTGAGAAGGTGTCTGGTCAGATATAGATTCCCTGGAGCTTGGAGCCTGAAAAGCAGAGTTAAGTGAGACTAAGAGGCCTCACACATGACAGGGTCTTCACTGAAGCTTTATCATTATATCCTTTGTCCAGCCCTCAACATCACCTTCAAATTGTCGTCAATTTGGTAAGGAGAGCCCTTTAGAGAGAAGGCTTATCTGTGGAGCTGCAGTCCTGTATTTCACATGTGCGGTGAGAGTTCTCCTGCACTTGGTGTGCTGCTCTCTGTGCAGGGGAGAGAGTGCACCTTGAAAGGGGAAATGTCATGGTTCTGCCACCATCTTTTGTTCCTTTGTATCTTCTATTCCACAGGGTAGAAGGAAGAAACATTTGTCTGAAGGCAGATGGCCTGCAGATACTGTAGCACCTATCTATCACTTGGGAGGAAAACGGGGAAACAGCATAACCCTAAGCTTTAAAAAGTTTCTTCATATGACAGTCAATTAAAAGTCGACTTGCCAAGCTAGTGAAGCTATAAGCTTTCACAGAGTGCTCAAACTGATCCAAAGAAAGGGAATTGGTATTCACCCCCCATCATCTCTCCCCATGCTCTTTTCTTCAATTTTTCCTGTTTCCATTCTGCTTTTATGAAGATGTTGCTCTTAGGCGAGTTGAAATTTCTATGTTTGTTTTTATTGAATTGCATCTTGTGTTTTCAGACCATTTCTT
This sequence comes from Agapornis roseicollis, assembly GCA_002631895.1. NCBI lineage: Eukaryota > Metazoa > Chordata > Aves > Psittaciformes > Psittacidae > Agapornis > Agapornis roseicollis. The sequence goes on from NDXB01013432.1 coordinate 35,495, forward strand.
TAACTAATTGTTGTGTTTCTGTGTTTGCCCTGGAGTTTCAGCAGATGTCAGATCCCTTCCTTTGGTAGTTATCAAATGTAATACCAGTGCTCTGTAATGCATTTCTTCAAGTCATGAGTGAGAATGATGAGTGATGGGACCTAGAACAACACCCAGGGGAAGTCTGCTTAATTTAAAAGAAAAAATAATAAATAATTAAAAGCAGCAGGGCTGGAATAGGAGCTGGTGTAATTTGCCTGTCTGTTCTAAAGCGGCCTGGCAACACCTGGATCATTCCTGGCAGATACCTAATCTGCTCTTGGCAATCTCTATTAGCAGCCAGTCCTCATCCCCCTGCTTTTCTGACACATTTTTCTGTTTCCAGTTTGAGTGTTGGTTTTTGCTAACTACTTTCAGAGTATTGTCTTTCAGCCAGATCTTCACTCATTCCTTCCCTCTTAATTCTCTGAGATAGTTGTTAATGCAGCCTGCCACAGGCAGTTTCCAAAATACGTTACCTGGATGTCATTAAGTCTAGCTTATTTCCACATGTCAGATGTTTCTAACTACTCTCTAATTTGCTACTTTCTGCACTACACTGATCATTTTTGTGTTCAGCCATTATAATTTGACACAGTTTCCAGTATTACTGTCATGTTAGCCAGTTACAGAATGAAGTAGGAGACAGTATTCGTGTGACTTCACTGAGCGGCAGTTTAGCAGCCAAACTGTGAGCTTTTCACAACTTGCCCTTTAAATGCTGAGCAGCTTGTTTTGCAGGAAAAGAATACAGGTCATTACAAAATAGCTGCCATGCTTTGTGGCAGCAAGGATAAAAATATTCAGGGGATGGAGAAGGGAGCAAGACCCCATATTTAATCAGCATCTGCTTGCTGTGTGATACTGGAAAGCAGAATTTGAGAACTGGCTGAAAAGCAGATAAAGAACAGATTAAGGGGGATTGAAGTGAATTTAGTAAAGAGCTACCTGGCTGCAGAGATAGGTCTCAGTGTTTGTTCTTATTGTGAAACACATTCAAATAAAATTTGGCTTAATGGCACCTTGTATGTTTTGGTCATTAGGTTTTCCCTGCACTGTCTTAATGGAATGCAGGAAAATACCTGTTGAAGCTGATTTTATTAGTTGATCCTCACTTGTAATAGAGCAGTTTATTGGAAAAGAAACAATAAAATGAAACACCTGTCTACACTGTGAAATGCTTGTTAGCTTGCTGTATATGGTGTGTTGAAGCAAAGCTTAACCACACCATTCAGAGAGAATCTGTGATTTTTGAGTACCTTTGCCTTCTGGATTCTCTTCTCTGCAGGAGAAGGGCCATGCTTAACATGGATCTTCCCCTGTCCTGCCCACACCTCTCTGCTTTGCATGCCAGACCCAGGACAGCAGTCAGCCTCTCACCAGGTGTAACTGGGCAGCAGTGTGCTGCTGTTAGGTGCAGAAAAGATGGCTGAACCTGAGGAGGGTGGGGAAAAATTTAGAGGAGTAGAAAGGGCTAAGAATGAGCAATGCAGAGGATAAGACTGCTGTTTGTAGGTAGGTTCGGCTAGGGCCAGTATAGATTGGGCCATGAAGACTTGTGGGTGTTAAAGGCAGATACAAGTAAAAAGTTGGTGTGAACTGGTCATGGAAGACTTCCAGAATGAAGATTAGGTTGTCTGACAATTAGGGGTTAGGAAAAATCTCCCAGCAAGAATTTTGGAGCAAAATATTCTTCTGCTTGATATGTATATAGGACAAATACACAATGTGGGTGCTTGTAGTAGGAAGATCATGAACACTCTGATGTCAGACCACCTAGGTCTGTCTTAATTTGTAAGATGGAAGGGTTTTCCAACTAATTTGTGGGTAGTATTAGCCAAGAGCCAAGTTGCTCAGTTTTCAGATTCGATTTCGTATAGCCAACATTTCTAAATGTTTACTAAAATGGGTCTTTAATCTCATAGAATTATAATTTAATCTCATAGAATTATAATGATAGGCTGGAGAGCCTGTCATTAGAGGGAAGAAGTAAAAACAGAAGTCCCTAGGAATACCACCAATAAACCCAGTGTCTAAGGTACTTCCATCATGTTGCTTGCTCTAGATCACATAATTTGGGTAGATGGGATCACATCATAATTTTGACTTTTTTTTTTTCTTTAGTTGAACTAAACTGCTGAAAGTTTTGGATTTCTTATTTAGGAATTATAGTTATACATTTTAATATGTTTAAATGTAGCAAATACTGTTAATGTGGATGTTTTTTCTAAGAAATTGATCTATGGAACAAGTTAACACTCTAGTCTTGAGTATATTAAGAGGAAAGCATATAAATAGGAACACTAATAGATTTGGACAAGCTAAGTGTACAGAAATTGAGTATTATTTAATATCTGTTTTCATAAAGGTATTTTTCTTCATTTAGAATCTTTCTCTGATACATTTTCTGCACTGGTTTTGAACCTACTCTCAATCGAAGCTCTTTGTATCTGTATTCTAGTGGTACTTTTATATAGATGACATATGGAGAATTACCAGTAAATTTTCAAGAACTGTAGTTATGTGTGCCAGTTTCTCTCCTAATTGTGTTAAGTATGAAACTGATGGGTGAACAAATCTGAATTATAACTTAATGAAGTTTCCAGGGTTAATTTCATTGGATAATAAAGCTAAATAGGATTTTTGTCATACTGCAGCTTCTTTGCTTCATTGCATGCAGTAATGTAGGGTAAACTGAATGCATGGGTTTGGGTTTGGGTTGTTTTGGTATTTACGATTTAAAAAATCAAGAATAACCAAAATGTGTTAAAAGGCAAGAAAGGAAGCAGAAAAATCCTTTTGGGAATGCTTTTGGGGTCTTGGGTTGGTTGGTTTGTTTTTTAAAAAAAGTGTATTCATTTTTCTCATGGTCAAAATGAAAATTTTGACAGTCTTTCACAAAGGAAACCAATTGTAGGTACACAGAGCCTTTTACTGTATGATGGGAGAAGTTGCAGTAAGTCACTTCGTGTTCCAGTGCAGTTTGGTCAGTGAGGTTTTGCAGAGTTTTCTGATGTTAATCTGCACACCTGTGAAACAGTTCCCCCTGTTAAAGCTGAAATGGCTATGCTGACCTCAGCAATAGCTGGGTTTTCTTTCAGGTTGGATATGAGCTGAGCACAGTTGTTCTGCTGAGCTGCTAGTTTTTAAGTTGTAGTCCCTAGCCCCCTTCCTGCCTTTGGATCACAGAGGACTCCGTGACATGAAGACTAAGAACATCTTATTATTGCAGAGGTTTAAAAATCAATGAGTTTTCTGAGGAAGTCAACTGTTATACACATATAAAATGCAGGATGCTGAGAATAAACTGCAGAAACCACCCTGCAGTTATTGTTTCTGGCAGTCCTGTCTGCTCTGGGTATGTGCTGCCAGCCACGGGCATCCTGTTCGAGTTAAAACTCTTACTGGTGGCATCTCCCCAGTGTTTTCTGTAGCGGGAAATTATTTTAGGGGGAAAGAGCAAGGAAATTGCATAGAATAAAAATATAATGGGCACTAGGGAGCCATGAACTGATTTCATTGTGGCTGGTTTTCCAGTTTCTTGATTAACCAATTTTTTGTCTGGAAGCGGAGCAGAACTGAACCTTACTCACTGGTAGTCTTGTTTATTTTGAAGGTGCACTTCTTAATGATTAGGGGTGGTTGGTGGGGAAGTTGTTCTTCAAATCCCTGATTTCCAGACTGGAAGACTCGTCAGACAACTATTAGACTGTTTGTCTCCACTAGAAGTCAGATGGTCTAAGTGATGGTATGTCAGTAAAGGTTGTATTGGCAGCTGGAAGGTTGCAGTGATGACCAAGTGAAGAGAACAAAGCAGGATTTTCAGAAGACACATTGAATTTGGCAGTAACTGGATCCCAGCTCCCTTAGACTGCTGCTTGTGATTCTCAGCAAGGGAAAACACTGCTCCAGGAAAACTGTCAAAAAGCCACATTTTCCATGTTGGCTTTCTCCCCTCATCTCTACTTAATTCTTTCTGCATGATATCTATGTTGTTCAAATGGAGTGATCCTGTTTCAGTTGCTATCAAAGGGTCTTTAGTTCATACATAAGTTCATTCACCACCTCTTCCCGTACTCCCCAGTCATTTTTTGGAAAGTTATTCTTGTTTTCTGTGGTTCCAAACTGGACACAGTAATATTTGTCCTTTAATCCTGGTGGCTGATCATCATTCTCTGTATAAACTTGGCTTGCTTCAAGGAAAACCCCCACACTTAAATGATTCCAAGAAAAAGGGAACATAACCACAAGGTTTCCCCAAAGATTTTGCATACAGCTGATTCACTTAACCTCAAAGATAATAAATCATGGAAAAATTTGGACTGCTTCCATGTATTCACCATGCTCTGTAATAAAGCTAAATTCCTTCTTCTTTTTTTTTTTTATTTTTTTTTTATTTTTTTCCCTCCTGACAGTGATAGGAGGAGGCTGTGTTCAGCCAGCTCAAGTGTGCACTTGAACATGTTTGTGGAATGCAGAATACCCCTGTTCTGAGACTCATTTATTCTGTCTGACTTGTTTCTAATGCTTTGGACTTTCACACTATTATAGGAAGACAGAACATACAAGGAAGAAAATTTTGTTTTTAAAGACTAAATACTCCTCTATACTAAAAGAAAAATAATACATCTGGAAGTGTCTTAGGCAACAGACAAAAGCAACGATGTCTTTACTAAGCTTTACTAAGCTTCATTAAAGGACTGCGGAGAAGTCGTCCTAATAATGTAATGACATCGGTTGCTTTGGGCAATGGACTGGAGTCTTAATAAGGAAAGGTGACCTATCGCTTTATCATTTCCATGACAGAAGGCCTTTTTTCTTCTTGTGGCACTTAGTAGTGTCAAACACATGCCATCTGTACCAGGGCTTTAAAAAGCTGCATAATAATGTTCTCCATCTTAGATAAGCTTGTCGTGTTGACACAATTAAGCACTTGAACTTATGAACAGTGGTTTTGGTGCTTGTTGTATACATTAAGTTCCTGATTTGCACTGTGCAACTCTTGTGCTGTTTTGTCATCTCTTTCTAGACAGTAGTTCATAGATTGGCTTTATTTTGGTATTTCTCTATTGTTGCAGATACATAATGCTGAATTTTTCTTTTGTTTTTAAACTAAACTGGTCTGATATGTATTCTCTATATATGAATGTGGCATCCTGTCTTAAGCTCATGGGGTCTGTGAATACCCAAATCGGGAATCATGCTTAATAAGCTTTTCTTGGTCTCTTCTTGTGTTAGAAAGTGATCATCTTTCCTGAAGGCTTTCTGCAGACAGATTCTGACCTAGGTGCATGTTTTCTAGGATATTTCTGCATGTATTAGGGCTCCTGTAGTGTGGCCATTGTTTTGCAAGCAAGATGGAAGCAAGCCCAATTCGATGATGCGATGAGCAGTGAGACCACGTGCAGGGGCTTTCTGGGGTTAAGGATTTGTTCAGTGTACCCCACAGCCAGCTGCTTCACTCCATCACAGCTGGATTTGTTGAGCTATTGTAGTGGTTTTTAACTTAGGGTAGATATGAATCATACAGCAAAAGGTTTTGCTTTTATTACTGAAAGAAAACAAATACTTATTTTAAACTTGAACACAGAAGGATTCAGACTATTGAATTGGTGTGGCATGCTGTGGATGCTGAGATCAGCTCTGGTTCATATGCCTGAGGAGCAGAAGTAGGAGACCTTGCAGGAGAAGGGAGCTAACTGAGTACATGGCATTTAAGGAGCGTAAGGGTGTCGGAAATGTGTGCAGCTTTCCTTCCTCTGCTCTTCATTTGTGAGTTATTTAGACAGTGTTTCAAATCAGTACTCTAAATTTCTGTGATTGCTTTTAGTTGTCTGGCAGTTTGTTTATACCACTGTTAGGTGTTTCTGGGTTTGAGCAAGCAACTACCATGAAAAAGACCTTTTATAAAATGGGCCAGCGGTGTACTGTTATCCTTCAACTGGTAACTAGTAACTTTCTGAGAATAGAAATCAAACCTGTAGGGTAAATGTTCAAGGACAGGGATATTTTGATGTGATTTCAAACATTAAAAAATAAAAAAGGAAGGAAAATGCAATGCACATGCTACTAATATAGGTTACTGATACAGAAATGTGAAATTGCTTGAGTTATTGGCTCCTTAATTTTAAAGAATATCTCAAAAAGGTGTCTGTAATATAGCTCAGACACTTTTGGCACTGCTCCATAAGATAGTGTAAACTATCACTGTGATGACCTATGTCCTGGGTTCTGCAGAAGTCAATTTTTCTCCTTCTTAGTAGCTGGTGTACGCTGTGTTTTGACTCAGCTTGGGAACAGAGCTGATAATAGTGATGCTTATTCTGATCAAGGACTTTGAGTCTCATGTTCTGCCAGGGAGGAGGGAAGGTCGGGAGGAAGCAGGGACAGGACACCTGGCCCGAACTGACCAGAGAGGTATTCCATACCACAGTACGTCATGCCCAGGGTGTAACTGAGAGTTACCCAGAAGGGCTAGTGCTCTGGGGGCCTGGAGGGGGTATTGGTCAGTGCTCGGTCGGGCAGGGTGTTGTGAGTTATCTGTCGGTGGTTGGTGAGACGCTGTATTCTCTTCCCTTGTTATTTCCTTTATCATTATTATTATTGGTGGTAGCAGCAGTGATTTGTGGTTTACCTTAGTTACTAAACTGTTCTTATCTCAACCTGTGGGAGTTGCATTCTTTTGATTCTCCTCCCCATCCCTACAGGAGCAGGGGGAGGGCAAGAAAGGGGGGGTTGAGTGAGTGAATGAGATGCGTGGCTGGGTTTAAACCACGACAACCTGTTTCCTCTAGAAAAGGTAGTAATTCAAATCCTTCTCTGCAGACAAATGAGCCATGTAGTTTTTATGTATATGTATATACATAGTTAATATTCCTTTTTATTTAGATAAGCAAAAACTGCCTGTGTTTTGGGGAGACGAGGAAAAAAAATGAGTGTTAATGTGTGCTTCTTAATACCAATCATAAAACTCAAAGTTTTGTTACTCCTTTTTAACAAATAAATAGTTTTCATATAGTGTTTATGGCATTTCTAATGTGTTAACTTGTTTAGACCACAAAAATGCTTTTTAGCCAACATCACTTTTTCTAGCATGGATTAAGATGAAACAATTTTCCTGACAGAGTGAGAAAACCATAAGAGTGATTTTATCAACAGTGTCAGTACTGTTTAATTACAAAGAGAAGGAAGTTGCTATGAACGATACAGTAACAGCCTCATCTACAGGGAAGTTAAATCCTTAATGAGTATGAAAGGAGAGGTACGAAGAGCTTTCCTTGCCTCCCTCCCAGATGTAACTGGGTTTTCCTGGAATGCTTACTTTCAAGTCCCTATCAATGTACATGGAGTAGCTACTTTATTGGAAAGCCATACATAATTCTGTTAGCAGGCTGGGAACTGAATCACTTTCTTGGCTATTAGAATTGAATCAGAGGAATGGATAATATAGATTATCTCTGGATGTAGGGAATCAGCCACGTTATCTATGGCATTAAAATAATCAACAGGGTAGTTCTAAGGATGGGTATTTATGTCAGCTGTATAGAAATACAAGTTTCTGGTAAGCTTCAGAAGATGATTCGTGTTCTGAGATGACCATCAAAAGGTCATCTCAGGACATGTTTAGGTTTTTGTTGCTGTGCAAACTCTTCCAATATCAAGAAACATACATCTGCAAAAGAGTAAGTTTAGGGTGTTGGGGCTTACCTTTTTATTTTACATGGAAATTCATCACATTCACATATATAGGCTTCACCTTCCTGCCTTAAGGATCCAGAAATCTCTTTTTAATTCTGGCACTTTAAAAACAAGGGTGACTCAGTGTCCTTTTGGACAGATTGACAATGGAAAAGCTGTTTGATGTGAAATTATGTCTTACTCCCACTAGCCTGCATTGCCCCGGAGGCAATATCTAACTGCCCATTAAAACCCCAGGGGCAGAGATGCTCAGAAGTGGGATGTGATTTTTGCAGTCCTCCTCCATGTGAGTTTTGGATATCTAGCAGGCACTTGTACAAATGATTTTTATGCTCTGTACTGATGTAAGGTTAGAGCAGAGGTATTTTTGTTGCTTTTGGTAGGAGGATGCTGGGAGGAGAGGCATGTGTGGCCTGAGGGAAACTTTCAAACTGGCTGCAAGGTATCATCTTCTGCTGGTACATGTTGGGAAAGCTCATGATTAAGAAGGATTCAAGAAGAACAGTTGCAGGGGAGATAGCCTATGGGTGTGTGTGGGAGGGTGTATTGTATATGTCAGTGTGTGTTGCTTTTTCTATTGTAGCCAACTAAGAATGGAGCACTTTTTAGGAGCCTATTTTATTTTTTTCCTGAAGCTTTTCATCAGAATTAAAAGAGATGCTGGAAAGGGAAGATGTAACTACAGCAGAATACCTCTCTCATTTGATCAGGACTGTTTGGGAGCAAAGAAGTAACTTGGAGGTGGGAGAAATCCATGTTAGTAGATAGGTGAATGTTCGTGAACTCCATCAGACCAAAACTGATGAAGGCCTTTGATGCTTCATTATTTAAGAAATCACTTTCAAGTTCACTGTGCTCAATATATACAAGGATGCAGCTGACAGTTTTTGTCATGCAAATAATTGAATGCCATGTTATGTAATTAAAGCTGCCTTGGCACATTTATTTTTTTGCTAAAATGACAATGTGCATCTAATCTTCCAGCACAAATGTAGCCAAAATGAGTTAGTTTTGTTTTTCTCTTGTTAATCAGAAATTAAAGCAGAGGGTATTCATTTTCCTTGAATTAGTCAACACCAAAGAACCATTGAGATAGGTATACACTGATTCCATGAACTGGCAAGTTTTGAAGTTGCATTTGATGACTTTTGTTTATCTCAATTCTTCTGCTTTTTGTAGGAAATTCCACTTACTTGGATGACCATGGACCACCCCCTCAAAAGGTGAGCTGCTGTTATTTTACATTTGCTTTTTTCTTGCTTTTCTTAATTTTTTTTTTTAACTAATTGTATGTTTACTTGTGTGCAAAGCAACTGTGATGTGTTTACATCAATACTACTTGGCCCTTCTAACTCTTTTCCCCCAGTGTTTTCAGGCATTTTTAAGTAACTTGGGTTAAATCTCTGTGTGATTAAACTAATGGCATTTTTTGTCACTGAGTAAAGGAGAGGTAGGATTTTAGTGATGTTTTGTCTGTCAGCACATTAGTGCATAAACAAGACACAGTGATTGGAGTTAATAAGGCAAGTGAAGATGGCCTTTTTCCTGGCAGCAGTTACTAGAAATGGACTCTGCTGCTCTGTACAGTAATTTCATACAAAGCAGTATTTAATGAACATGGGCAACGATTACTTTTATAGGGATAGGGTACACTGTTCTCATTGCCTATGACTGCAGCATTGACTTTTCCATCACCGTTATCATGGCACCTTATGACAGGTAGGCCAGCATTGTGATGGTTTCTACAAGACATAAAAGTAGAAGCAGGCATTTAGGGTCTCTTGGTTTGTCTTGTTGGATTTTGTGTTGTTTTATTCTCAAAAACATGATCTTACACTGTTTTGTGTTTGTCTTTCCAGGTAAGTCTATTATTACTCCTTTTGCATAGTAGCTATTTAAAAAACAGGATGACAACCGTTCTCATGCTATGTTCTAATTTATCCAGACTCACTTTATGTCTGTAGGTATAGTGTAGTGTCTTACTGAGGTATTTGGGTAGAACTAACTGTGGTTTTGAAGTCTTTCGAAGGTTTGTATGCTGTGCAGTTGCAACACTTGAAGGTGCAGCTTTTCTGCAAGTTTCCTTCTGAAGTTATGCAGAATTCTCACTGTTACTTTAAAACAGCAAGCAGAAGGGAAGCAGAGATACTGTGATAATGCATATAATAATAATTAGCCATAGGCTAATTTACGTAAGAGAGTCTATGGCTTTCTTGAATATGAACCTTTTCAAGTAGTATTTAATGGAACAGATTCCTGAATCCTTTTGTAAGCCCTGTTGGTATTTAAGTAGAAATTTTACATGTTTTAAGAGCTGCCTGTGAAAGGTGAGATTCCACGGTCATTTCTACCCAAAAAATGGAGCCTACTGCTGAAAGGATTTTTTTTTTTTCCTCAGCAGTGCAGGAGTCCTGCTGGGCTGATGTGGATGAGCTAGAGCATGAAACCTGAAAATGTATCTGTCTCCTAGTTTAGTTTCAGACAGATTATTTTGGTGATGTGGCCCACTGTGAATGCTAGCGCAGCATGTGAGAGTGAGTAGTTAGAGATGGGGTGGAGGTGAAGAGCCATTCTCTCTGGTGGTAGCCCCTCACTTACCTCTCTTCAAACTCACTATGAAATCATGCCCTGAGCCACCAGGCCTTGAGTTTAAATGCTCAACCATGTGTGTGTGTCAGTGTGGTGAAACAGTTGGCTTTTGGTCACTGGAAGGAAGGCAATATGGAAAGTGATTTGACTTAGCTTAGTTATCAGTGAAAGCAAGCTACAATAATCTGTATTTCTTCATGCTGTTGCTGCAAAGTCTGTGTGCATGTGAGATTTGTAGCTTTCATCTGATATGTGGAAATCTGTTATACTCCTGAAGTTCAGTCAGTTCATAGGTATGATGTACATCTGATTTTCTTCCTGTTAACAGAAACTACGTTTTCTGCATGCACAGTTACAAAAACAAATGGACCTAGACAGAAGCAACAAAATGAAGTTCATAATTACTAAGTGAGATGGGATGGGAGGGAATCTAAGGCTAAACATATGTTTCACACTTAAAATTTATTTGATACTCTCTATGCTTTTGCAAGATTTTTGTTGTTGTTTTTTATTTTTTATTATTATTTGGGTACCATCTGCTTCTCTTTCCCAGAAGTACAGCAGCTTGCATGGAGTAAGGCATTACATTTATCAGGTCTTCACAGTGAACAATCAGCTCAGAAGAGTAAAGTAATGGTTACTCCAGACCTATTAATTTTCATGCTGCCTTTAGCATTCAGAAGTGCCTAGTTGTACCAGTAAGGAAAAGGCTGTAATCTGGATAAGAATTTTTAACCTTGGAAACTTTATTCAAATTCTGGTCCTTTCTCACCAGGAATTTTGTCTTACCAATTAATGGTGCTGGGGATGGGAACTCTATGCCAATGGGCAGCAGCGGGACAGATTTATTCTACCCAGACACTTTCCTGTTTACATTATGAAAAGTTCTTTTGCATATCTAATAATGTGATTTTTGGCTGTATCCACATAGTTTCATCCAGCTGCAGCTCAGCCATCTGTAGAAAGGCTAGCTGATTAATAACCTACACAATTCTTTGGTTGTGAAGGTACTCTTTGATTAACTACAAAAAGTCAGTAAAGTTTTTGGGCTTCCTCTGTAATCACCTCTGAAAGCTTGGTGAGTAGCTCAGTGGAATAACAGGCTGCAGCCTTTTTGCAAGTTAAAACTGTTCTTCCTTTTTAAGTACTTGCGTGTGTTTACAAACTGTTAAAACATGGATGCATGCGCGCATTTTGAGCACCTTTTGGACAGCGTGCAGGCAAGTCTGCTTGTTCTGGGGTGGGGATTTTTTGTTTTGTTTTTCATTCTTGTAATCAAAATGTGGGTGGGGATTGGTAAGAGGGCTGCTGATTACTGGTGTTTGCTTAAGGTCATGTTTTGCATGAAGGTGCTCTTGCTTTGTGAACCTCATGCATTGCGTTGTTGGCTAAGTGCAATTATTTACCCTCCTACAGCTTCAGTTCTGAACTGTGAACTCTGCGTGAACTAAATTCACTGTAATTGTCATTATCATTAAGGTAGCCTCTATTCACATGCCGAAATAACTGTCCACATTTAAACTAATAGATGGTTAAGGTCAATGAATGGTTTAATTTGACACATAAAGAAGCGGCAGAAGAAATTAATCCTGCATCCAACATTTGAAATATTTCATTACAAATGGTATTTTCCGTTGTGATCCTCACAAAGTACAGATGGTGAGATGCACCTTTTTTTAGCAGCACACACAATACATGAATGAAAAAGCCCCTAATTTGTTTCTTTCAATTCTGGCAGTCACTTACCATGGCAGGCATGTATTTGCCCTGCTGTATTTAACTGTGGTCAGTCTCATGTTGCGCTATTGCATGAAGCTCTCCAGCGTTTCCCTAATGCCTGCTGTATTCATCAGAGGGAATTGCAGCATGCCCTGAATTAAATGAAATCATGAGAATTGGAAGGTTTGGAAAGTAAGTTATAGAGTTAGAAGGATTCTAGATTTCTGTGTCTGCTTAAAAATGCTTCAAAGCTAGAAACTGAGGTAGTAAATGACAAGCCATTGCCCAGGGTTGGGATGGCTGCTAGCTAACACTGATAGTATGTAGTTAGCTGTAGTGGAAGGCCACCAACAGTTGATATGCACTGGACTGCACTGTTCTGCAGAGTGCATTCCAATGTTTTGTTGGAAATCGTATTAGTCTTGGCTTTTTGTCATGGCTAGGTGCCAAAACTTTGTTTTCTTTAAATACTGTGTAGGTTTTTTCCCAGTGGAAGAACTGAAAATAGCTCTTGTTCTCTGAATAAGGAATAGCATCATCAAGTTTCAGGAGGTCAGGGTATTGGGCTGTTTTTTTTAAATAAATGTGGCAGCAGCAGTTTTCTCAGTGCAAGTATAGAAGGAAAGGTTTACTCAATGCTGGTGTGATTCTGGTTCTCTCTTTAAGGCCAGTCGAGCCAGCTTTTCAAGTCTTCCCCCAGTAAACGTTTACTTGACTGTTAAAGACTAGCAGTGATTACCCTTGCCACTGTTATGAAGGTTCCTGTGCCTGTAGTATGAAGGTATGTGCCTGGTATAGGCCACTCTTCTTTGGTCCTTAGACACCAGAGATTTGGCCAGAGATGACTCATCCTAGGTTTTCTTGGGTTCTAAGACAGATCTCTGTGTGTGCTTCTTTCCAGGTAGCTGCAATCTCCAACAGCTCTAGCACACCACTGGTCTTGGTGGTGTTAGCATCTGACAGATAAAAAGGAAGTTACATTTGGCTAAACTGTATTCACTGCTCTATCAGTAAAAAATAATTCTTCAAGTTAAAGCACTTGAATTTCCTAGTTCAAATCTCTTTCTTGCTAGGTTTTTTCTCAGTCCCTGAGAATTCTGATTTGAAGGTTTTTTGCAAAATGATCATTTGTTTAGCCTCTCTAAGCCTCTTACAGACTAAGCAATGACCATAGATGATGCTGGCCTGTTTTTAAAAACCCTGTGAAATTGACATTTATTAGAGACTGGTGGTGTTCAGTTGATATATTTCATGTCTGGGCATTTCTGAAATAAACAGGTGTCTTTTGTTCCCGTATTTGGCTTAGCTATTTCCTTACCAAAGTTCTTGAAGTTTTTTTCCTCCATCTAATGTGGTGAAGCTGACATCTGAGGACAAATTATGCAGTCTTTATCAAACCTATTGTTGTTATTGATTGAAAGCTTTTCCCTTGAGAACTTGGCAAGAGCATCACGATATGTCCCTCTATATGTGTAAGGAGCTGTGCACATAAATGACACTTGAATTAAATTCAAGTGGCCTATTCTCCTTTTCTTGATGGTTGCCCCATGGGATGCCTGTGATGGACTCAATGTCTTTTGACATCTGTTAGAATGTCAGCAAAACTCTATGCTTAGCATGTGTGTGACAGTGCTTCAAAGCTTTAAATGAATACAGAAATGGATGGGTTCAAAATGAAAAGAAATAAAATGCATAGATGTGATATAATATTTTCCGGTATGAAGACAGGCTGAGAAGTTGGGGCTCTTCAGCCTGGGGAAAAGAAGGCTGCGTGGAGACCTCATAGCAGCCTTCCAGTATCTGAAGGGGGTCTACAGGGATGCTGCAGAAGGACTTTTCATCAGGAACTGTAGCAGTAGGCCAAGGGGGAATGGGTTTAAACTTAAACAGGGTAAGTTCAGGCTGGATATAAGGATAAAGTTCTTTACTGTGAGGGTGGTGAGGCACTGGAACAAAAACCAAGCAAGATTTGTTTCACTTTAGGTGCATGCTTAATAGGGATTTTAAGATCATGAATAGTAATGTATGTTTGTGATAGAGTTGATATTCTGTGTTTAGCTATTCTAAAACAAATAGTGGAAACAAAAAGTTGAAGCAGTCCATCCAGGGCAGGGTGGGAGGAGATCTCAGTGATTAAAAAGCCTTGTTCTATTTGTAAAATGAATTATTTATGAGATATTGTGGAGTGTGAAAGTTTTCATCTAGCAGAAGTCATCAGAATTTAGGAATGCTAAAATAGAGTAACTTCCAGTGGTTACTAGACAAAGTACCTGGCCAATAAAAATCAAAATGTAGTAAGTGCCTTAACTACAAAGATCCCCTTTATAGTTTGAAGAACTGTGTTTTACTGTATAACTGAGATTGAGTGTAGTACAGTGAATAAAATACAGTGATATTAGGGTTTATTAAAGACAGTGTAAAATATTTGTAGAAATATTTGGAGTAATTATTTCATGTCCTTTTTAAGTTTTGTTCTCCTTCCTTGTAAATGGCAGTATCTCAAGGAAAGAAAAACCTGATTTTTCCAGAAGATTTCCCCATTGTCTGTTATTTACAATTGATTGGAATCCTGCTGAAGCTACAGGTGGTGAACGGTGTCATAGTATAATACACTAGAATTGAATCTGTACTATTACTTTGTGAATTGCATCATAAAAATATTTGAATAGTAATGGAGTACTGTTTTTTGTTTGCTTTGTTCATGTGAATTTATCAATCAAGAATCTTGAGAACAAGAAATTACTGTATTTTGTTGTTCACCAATATAGAGAAAATGATTACTTCTGGTTTTAATACTACTTCAGTTTATAGTGTATCAGAAAGGTGTTGATATGGGGAAGCTAACTGATAGTAAATGAACAGTACAGAGAGACTTAGGAAATTAAAGCCAGATTGCCTGTCATAAGAAGATAAATCCATGAGACATACTGTGCATGCTGACATCCTGAAAAAGTTTAAAAAGTAGTGAATTGGCTTTACAAAGCCCAATGTTTTCAGCCTCTCAATTTGAAAGACTTCGAGACACAACAGGGAAGCAGATTTTTTTGAATACCAGTAGTCTGCAGTTTTCATCCATCCAATTTCAGATGTGCTTAGGAAGTATTCAGTCATTTGGTCTGTACTTTAATTGTCAGGCTGTGTGCATCGTTAAAGGTGAAACACAGCAGCCTACCCACTGTTACACAAAATAGAAAAATTCTGATATCACCAGTTTTGCAACCTGTGGGTTTGTTCTATGTCAAATACCATAGCTAAAAGAGAAGCTCCCTCCATTGAAACAGAAAGGAGTCCTGCCTTGCTCAGCAGGAATGAGGTTTGGTATGCTTGAGGAACAGATGGATCATTTCAGATTGCAGAAGGGTGAAATGGGAGCACTTGATGCTGGGCTGCATCTATTATTGCCTCCACAGGACCCACTTGTGACTGAGACATGCACTGTGGTCAGTCAGGAAGGTTTTCTGGGTCTTTGAGTCATTTCAGGTGACACTAGGACTTATCCTGGCTCTGCTGGAATTGTTGGCTAGTAGCACACTGTTCTTCCTGTAGGTACTTTTTGGTGTTGCTCCTTCCAGGTGGTGATACATTGTCATGAACTAGATTTGAATTTGTAACTGGCAGCTGTGAAGTAAATTCAGACCCTTTGAGTTCCACTGACCATGTGGAGCAAGAGCATCTCAGAGCCAGCTTATCAGTAATGACCATTTGAGTTACAGTCCAGCAGAACTGGCCTATTTTATAAATTAAAATCCAGTTATGGCTATAAACAACCTTTATTTCAGGATGCAGTTGACTTATAAAGTGCTTGCTCAAAGTGCACTGGAAAAGACAAGCATGCTGGAGACATTAAAATAAAATGTGAAACTACTTAAGTAAAGGGCAGGAGGGCAAACTGAAGTACAGTGTGACACATCCTTGGCAATGATGAAACCATGAGGAGTTATACTAGTGCAGCCCAATCGATAGTCATCCCCAGTAGGTACAGAAGGGTTAACCCTTAATCTGAAGAAAGACAGAGGAATAAATTATTTAGTCTACCACATTCAAATCCAGTATTATTGGCTTTGGGGTGAATTTGTGTATATTACATTGGAAGGGTAGAAACTACTCTAAGGTAGTTAGGTTACTTAAGGGAACACCAGTGCTGTGATGTATTACAAAAAGCTTTAAAACCAGGCTTAGCTACTTAATATCTCTCATGTTGTAAGTATCCAGTACAAACATGTGGGTTGGATGTGATAGGATTTACTGCTTAAACAGAGAATAACTGTGCCAGCATGTTCTGAACACATCACAGGGTGTAAAAAACCCTGGGCTCAGGAGGAAAACCAGCAGTTTTAAATTGTACAGTTCCAAGATACATATACATATAGTGTAAAAGCTGCACAAATTCTGCAGCTTAAGGGGTTTTCAATATGACATGTAAAACATTCCAGTGGAAAATTGGGTAATTAGCGACACCAAAATTCTTGACCTACTTGAATTCATGCTGGCTCCCACAATGAATACCAGAGCCAGTGAACTGTGTCCTTATATCATTTCTCTCCTTTATCTCATTAGAAGATAGATGCATACATAAATGACTTCCACAATGTGAGGACCTTTAGAAATAAGATGTGAGAATATTGCTCTCCACAAGAAAACTTTTAAGGGTTTTCCTGTTCTCTTTCTGTTGTAATCTTCATATACTCATGTAGGGTAAAGGAGAAAGTGATGACGTTGTTCAGCACCCCTTTCTATACCAGCAACAGTCTCATATAGTTTGATTCTTCAGAATGCCACCCTGAGATGTATTAAAAAGGGATATCCACTAGATACAAAGAATAACTGTTCAGTTCTTTTTGGTCTTAGACACAGCACTATATCTAATTTTGGTCCCAGAAGTGAGTGAGCAGGTTGCAAACTGCAGAGGAAAACAAGAAGAATGAAGAGGAGATTGAAAAGCATGCTAGGTTAAGAAAGGGAGAAAGGAAAAAGATTTGGTTAATCTAGCAGGTACCCCTTCCCCAGACAATTACCTTTTGGGTAGGGTGATTCCCTCTCACCTGCTTAATCCCTGATAGGAGCCAGAGCAGCCTTTGCTTGTGTACAGTGAGTGTTGCTGAGTGATGAGAGAGCCAGGAGTCCTGCTCGCACCTCCAGAGACTGGCTGACATTAGTGACCACCTAGAACTGCTGAGTGAAGAGAGCATGTGCTCTTTACTAGCCTGTTTGACTCTTTGTATATATCTGCTGGATTTGAATGTTGCTGTAACTTCACATGCCTGAAATAAACCTGCTTCTGCACTCTTGGGCAGGGAATCTTGTGCAGCAGATTGCTGAAGCAGAGGCTTTGCTCAGCTGTGAGCTGCTGTTGTACGAAGCTAAATCAGGTGCAAGGTATAAAAGGAGCAAACCAAAATGTTTTAACAGGATGCAGCCAAAACTTTGAAAATTTAATCTTTGACCTTTTCTTTGTAACTTTCCCAGGTTGTCATAGTTTCAGTTTTCTGTATGTATAACCATAATGTCTTGTAATGGGGCCTGATCTGAGACTTTACAGGGAGACTTTACTATGCTTTGGATCAAACTCTTTAAATTTGTAAGGATGCAGTGCTTCTTCACAGAAAAATATTGGAAGTTTTGATACTAGCTATACAGATCTGTTTTGTGGGGCACATGGGGAACCATTAACTTTGGCAGACACTTCATAGTAATGCTTTTCTTTAGTCTCAATAAGTTTGACTATGTCTACAGCCAGTCTCCCTTTGCTGCTTGTGCTCCTTGCTTATGTTTTCAATTTACTTTTGTACTTAGGGATGTTGACTCATTAGAGACCACATTTAAACTTAGTCTTCCAAAAATGTCAGCTGCCAAACAGATGAAATGCATTGCTGGGGGGGGGGTGGTAGTCATACTCTTTCAGTTAAAATTAGTTGCTTAGTGAAAATGCAGCAGGAGAATCTTCTGTTTCTTCTGGTGCCCTATTTTCAGTGCTCGAAGGCTTTCAAACTTTGAAAACAAACTTCACCCTTACCTTTCATGTGGTTTCTAGTGTATTTTCAGTGACCCATAGAGAAGATCTTGCTGTCTGGTCTGCTAAAGAGCTGGTTAATTCCAAAGCCTGTCTCTGTCCAGTGTCACTAGACTGCATAGATGGATCTTGATATAACTGGATTTGCGTGGTTTACCTGGGGAAGAAGGAGAATAACTTTATTTGGTTTTCTCTCTCTTTCATTTTTCAGTCATGTTTTCTGCCAACATACCTTTGTGTTAGCACTTTTTCATTGGAATTGCTTTGAAAGTGAGTAAGTTGATATTTGCTTGGAATGAAATTTTGTGCAGCAATTCCTGAAGTTAGGTTTGGAATATGCAAGCTCTTAGTGGCCTTATAGTTTGGCTTTTAATAGGCCATGGCAGGCTTGTGACAAACCTCAGTTAAATAGAGGCATCCAGCAAGTCTAAGAAAATCTCAAAACTGGTGACTGAATTATCTGATCTGTCTTCATGAAACTCAAGAGTGAGAATGGATATTCTCTAGAGTTTGTAAAAGATGAGCTAAAAATGGAATGCAGGGTGGGTAACAGAATTCTGGAATTTGTTGGTATAGCATGTTGTGTAAGAAATTCTTTAGGCAACAGGTATAGATGTGCCTTCTAACAACTCATCTGCAATATTTGGGGGCACTGGAGGAGGAGAGAGACAGGAGAGAAACAGATTGCTGGCAGCGCTCAGGTTGGCAAGTGCCTGACAAGTGCCTTCCACCACTCCTGAGCAAGATGGGCCATTGGGTTGACACAATAACCAATTTCCTAAATTCTTGTAATTCAGTCTCAGTTGGAAGGGGAAACAAATGAAAAGTTGGCACTGGGAAGATGTGATATACAGGGATGTGTGTCATTAGCAAATGTTTCATTGCTTTCATGATCTCACCAGTTTTGTCTGTGTGAGCTGGCCTCATTCACCTGATAAACATGGAGCACTATCTGACTGCAGGTTAGTGCCTGCTCAGAAAGGGGAAGCCAGTTCTGGCACCTACTTCTGGCCCTTCTTATGAGTAAGGACAGGGGTCACTTGCTTGCAGAAGTTGTGGAAGTAATGGATTGCGTCTGGGAATATGTATCTCTGACATGAATTCTTTGTCTGGGCAAATTGTACCTAGGCTGGGAAATTTTTGGCAAAATTATTTTGGATTTTGTTCAACCATAGTGGAATGCCTTAAGCCATTGGGTGGATCCCTGAATTGTTGACACTGCGAGTAATTACCCAGGCTATTTTTTTCTTTAAACGGTGCAAAGGTTTGCCTTGAGACAAAGCCACCACTGAAGATGGAAGCCGGAGCTTTTGTCAGGCTATCTGAGAAATTACTTCCCTCCTAAAATTGGCAGAGCTACTTGTCAGTCATCATCTGTAATGTACATTCATTTCCATTGAAGTTTGCTTTTTCTTCTTAATTTCATTCACAATGGTTGCTGACATCTTTAAGTGTGCAATGAAAGAAAAAAAGCTCAGTTTGAACTGACAAGTAAATTGTTATATAACTTTCCACACCCTTAGAGAGCTGTTGTAATTATACTTTGAATTTTACTTTTTTATAGCTGTAAGTACTAATTTGTGTAACTCCAAAGTGAATTACATGTTTGAATTGTTTATATTACCTCTGGGCTTCGATGCAGTGCTCAATAACGTCATTGTAATTATTTTAGGTTGTGTATATTGTTACGTGAATATTGTGTTGCCAGAGCATCACCTCAGCAGTTGATCTGCATGATGCATACTCTTATTGTAAAATAAAATGTAATCCAGTTCATGTTTTGTAAACCTCCAATTGCTGTTTTCCATCTTGCTTCTGCTAATATCATAGGAGCCTCCTTTTCAAGTGCCTTCTCTGTCACCCTTTCTTCTATTGTCTGAGTCTATTGTAAGTATTGGGGGGGGGGGGGGGGGAAGGAAGTCCTTCTAAAG
>NDXB01013432.1:62636-85532 GCA_002631895.1 Agapornis roseicollis
AAAAAAAAAAAAAAGTAGTAATGTTTTGGCTGTTATCTGGGTGGGATTATTATCAGATTATTTCTTTTTGTTCCCAGTGGAATTTACCTGTTGCAAACCTTGAACAAGACAGGACTGCTGTGAACAGTTAGCTTGGGGAACTGACTGTTTACAGAAGAGGGAAAGGTGGTGTCCTCCCTCACAAGCCTTCAGCTGAGTTTTTAAGCAGAAACAATGCTGTGGCTGGAGCAAAGCCATCCTCCACGTTTCTCCCCTCTCGGGGAGGGCCTGTCCAGTCTCCCTCATAGTCATTTAACTGTGCCATCTGCTGGATTGTGATTTGCAATACAGCAACAAATGCACGGGTGATGCCGAGCCACTACAGTTTAGTTTCTTCAGCATGGCTAGCTGAGATCCTACAGTAGTAGTGTAGGACTGTAGACTTAGGAAAAACCTTTTCCCTTGGGTATTGCCTGCTGGCGTTCTTGCTCAGGTGGGCTTTAATATTCAGAAACAGCTTGTGATTTATGGGATTGCATCTCTTTGTGGATCTGGCCTTCTTTAAAGGTTCTGTTTAAGGATCAGTGCAGAAAATGAATTTTGGAGGAAAATTTGCAATAAAAGCTTAAAGAATCACAGTGGTAGATAATTATGCTAGGGAGCAAATCAGCATTTATGCTAAAGACACTGTTCTTTACAATAAATTGTTTATGGAGAGGAAGTTGAATGACAGCAAATGTGTGTTGACCACACCACAGAGGTATTTGCAAGTGCTTGTTGTGGTTTCTCATCTCTGCAGACTCTTGCCATGCAGTGTGCCCAGTGCTTTTGGTTTGCTTTGCCCTGCAGTTCAGCTGATGTGGCTGGGCCATGCCATAGGCTCCACTTGTGGATTGGGAGCATGTGGGCATGGAATGTCACTGCCTGCCTCTCCAGTCTTTGTGTCCTGGCATTTTCCTCTCCCTGGATGCTTGTTTAGCAGCATGAACCCTTTGGTGCAATTAGTTAATTTCAAAAGCAAACTGCTATCTTTTATCAGCACTGTTTCACTGCAGTAACCTAACTTCCCCAGGAGAGCTCAGGGCAGCAGCAAGGAAAAGGAATGTCTCTTTATGAGTCCTTATCCTAGCGAGCATATGCTCCTTTCAAGCTTCCTCTAGATATTTCTACAGCTGCTCCCTCCAAACATAGATGTGTTCTGGTTCATCTCTTTCCTAACAGTGTTTGCCAGGGTAGTTTTTCTTCTGCTGCTTGTGCCTTTTCATGTCTTTTCAAACTTAGATTGGTTAAGACAATCTCCTATATCATTTCCACTTGTATGTCTGTCTCCTTCATCACTCATTCCCTCCAAAGGTGCTTGCTTTCCTCAGCTGTTACCCTCTGCTCAGTCTTCCTCTGTGTTAGTACTCTACAATAGCCATCTTGTAAAACCCAAGAACCAAAACCCCAAACCAATAGCAAAAGAACCCACTGGGGACCTTACTCTTATGGGAGACCTTTGAAAATTTGTATTTATTTATTTATTTTTCTTTAAAGTCATCTTAAAAGGAGGCAATGACTAATGTTTGGCTTGTTAGACTGAAATCAGTTCAGCACAGTGGGATCAGAGAGAGGTAGGCCCATGGGAAATATGGTCACAGTTTGCATGTGGCTGTGAGCCATTACAGTTACTTATTTTTCCCTCCTGACATCTGTGTGTTGTTTCTATTGAGCCTTGCTTACCCTTTTGGCAGGGTTTTTAAAAGGATGGGTTTTGCTTGTTTGTTCATATGCACATTGTAGCTTTATCCACATCTGCTTGCAAGTCTAATTCATCATGAAGTGTCTAAATGTGAAGGTACTTTTAAGTCAAAACAAAATGCTGTGCGTGCTTTGGTGTAAGCTATTATCATAGCTCAAGAGATAGAATTTGGTAGCAAGGGATTTAAAAAAAGCCAGGAGCCAGATGCTGTCCTGCTCTCTGTGCATCTTTCCAGACTTTGCTCCTGAGGCAGAAGTGCCTGTGCTGGTACAAAAACTGGTTGCCACAAGCCTGACACTGACATCAGGCGAAGTGCAGTGGGAAACATGATAGTGGTGTGGTGTGAATCTGCCTGGTGCTAGCAGATTGGTACCAGCCCTAGGGAGAGATGAGGAGCAAGGGAGGCTTGCATGGTGCTTTGTAACACTCACATATACTACTCCCACATGTTTATCTAGTAGTATTATGTTAAAGCTGCCTGACTTTTTAAGCTCAGTGGGATTAATCTGTATATGTATACTATTTTTGCATCTCCATATTTATACTCTGGTAATTGTTTTTTATTTATTCCAAGATGCAATTACAGTGGTGACTGTAATAGCATGAATGGAGTTTTTATTCCATATCAATAACTTCCTTCTGTCATCTTCCTTCCTTCCTTCATTCATGCAGATACAGTAACACAGGTAAAATGCCAATAAACATAAATAAAGCTTCATGCAGTTCTGAGAATTTCACTTCTCTTTCACTTTTCTGGGTAAAAACAAAGAAAGAAGCCAGTTGAGACATCTGATAGACAGTCTCTAGAGTCTCTCTTTGTTTCATTCTTCAAGATGAATGAATATAATTTTTTGGCAGACAGTCCTAAAGAAATGTTGACTTGTTTGGTTTGCTAGGGAAACCTTTGTCTCATCAGAGAATTAACAAACAGTAGCCAATTGCTTGTGCCAATTATTACAAAGTTTCCTGGGCTTCCTAATTCTGGTCTAGGCAAGCTCTTCAGGTTTATTTATTTCTTTTTTACAACATTTATGTTGTACTGAAGGAACTGTATAAAGATCTGTTTGTACCTGAATCAACCAGTCTGGGGTCTGTACATGACTAACTAAAGCAGGGGGGCTATTCCCTTCTTGCCACTTTTTTTAAAGCACACATCTGTCTGTTTTCTCTTGTTTCTCTTTTCCTTTCATATTGTCTTTCTTTCTGGGGTCTTTTAAGTTCCATACCCTTGGGTTTACAACCCTTCGGACTTAATGTATCTTTAGATTCTAATACACCATGGTGCACTTTCTTAGACCTAATATACCTTGATATAAAGGGTCTGTACCTACTATGCCTTGATGTACTTTAACTAGTTTGATAGGAAAAGGCCTATCTTGAGAAGACAGAGAAACTGAACTGTTTGCTTCAGTCCTCATCGTACATGTGTCTGTATAAAATTGTTTAAAGCAGAGGAAAAGTAGGTAAAAGCATATCAGTCTCTGCACTTGTTTATTTGGTTCTAGAAGTTAAATAGCTATAGCTTGTGTAGTCTGCAAGAAGAATGCAGGTTGTATGTCCTAGGAAAAAATGCAGAATAAAAGGTGGATGAGAAGCAGTAAGATGTGACATACAGCGTAAAAGCCATGGCAAAACATCAGTATAGCAAAACTGAGAGATAGAAGGAAAAAAAATGACAATTGTTGTCCCTTAAATGTAGTTGAATACTTGTTGTGGAATGGCCATTATTTTCTACAATGTTCTTGAGGTTTTTAGTGCAGTAGCTCATCACATGCCAGACAGTTTATCTTGGCCTCATAACAGACTGTCATTTTGTCTGTCAGGTATAGGATTCAAGTTTTAAAAATCAGATTAATTTTTTTTTAAGTCTCCTTAATGGTGTTTCAGTTTAGTACATCAATCGATGTGGCTCAAACCAGAATGTTTGGTTTACCTTCTCTCCCCCCTGCCATTTATGAATTTCTGAATTTATGAATTTCTGTTACTTTCTGTATTGTTTTCTACTGCCCACTTTGCAAAAATCAATAAATATATCATTTCAAATACATTTGGGTTCAACGTCCATAGCATAACAAGCATTTGAACAGAGAACAGAAAATCTGAACATAAGCCTTAGTAAATTAATAATAAGGAACCAAAATTAACCAGGGTGTCTCAACTCTCTAGCATGGTGCTCCACTAGATGCTTTGTTTTCTCTAGATCTGGATAGAGCTTGGCTTATACAACCTACATACTCATATCCGTGGTACGCTGTCTTCAGTCTATGCTGTTTACATTATTCCATTTTAGTGATCTGAAAATTTTATTTTTTTAAAAAAGTGAATGTGCCTGAGCTAGAATTTAGCATTGTCTTTCTAAAAGTGCCCCGTTAATCTGTACTTTAATTTGCTGTAATAGTGAAAGGATTAGGAGTATGGATTTCTGTATTTGAACAGGTGAATCAGTGTTTTGGCAATGTTGGCTACTTTTATTCTTATATATATTCTGGTGAAAAGAGGCAGTGTTTTCAGGGGGCAGCTGCCACTTGTAAAGCTCTGGTGCAGATTTAGGCAGTGTTTTTAGTTCATACCTTTCCTTAAACTGATACAGGAAGCACTAAATTCAGTGATGGCAGGACAGTGTCTGCAGCTTAAACTTCTTGCTTAAACATGAAATAGTAATCATGCTATCTTGATGGCAGTGTTTGGGAGGGATAGTGGGGAAGGGTTCCTGAGTAATTCAGACTTGAAAATTACATATATTGTTTGTGTAGTTGTATCTGTCTCAAAATGTGCATTGATGTAACCTGGAAAATGTGGTTTGTTAATTCTTTTTAGATGGAGTTGATTAAAAACATAAGCACTGCTGAACAGCCCTATTTATTCACTAGACATGTTCATTTCCTCAACTTCTCAAGGTAAGGCATTTTTTCAATTGAAGTCTTTTTCATTGATTTCTGTTAATTGTAACACATGGAACGTTTTCCCTCCTTTGTACATATAAACAACAAAATTTACTTCCCCTCCCCTTTCTGGTGCTGGAAGTCACATTTGGAAGTTTGGAGGGGTTTTTCTCCTCTCTTATGCTACATAATAGTTACGTAGAGTGTTTGTGAAAAGCCAAGATGCTATTGCATGCCTTTGCCTCCAAGCTGATCTTGGTTTACGTTTCCAGCTGACATGCATGAGCTGGTAACTTAGGTCTTTCAACTGTGCACATTGTTACAGAGGTTTTATCTCTGTATAGCTGGATACTAATATGAGATTGAAAACTCCACTGAATGTTTTAATTTTGTACCCGGAACAACACCAGTTTAACCAATTTAATTTTGTTCTGACAAAAAAGTCCCCATTCCACAGGGTACGGAAGTATTTATAAACCATGTAAGTGGATTATGCCCTGTATCATGGGAATGCGGTCTCTCCTGGCAGCCATTTAAAAGTATGCAGCAAGACTAGAGACATTTATAGAATGGAATGTGAAGAAAATTGTATTTGGATGAAACTTGGAAGGGATCTTTGGAAGGAGTGAGTGATGCCAATTAGCATTTAGCCAGGACACAAAGGTTAAAGCTGCCTGCAGATGGTTATTGCCCAAGTTGTAAGTTTAATTTGGAAATTATATTCAGGAACCATGCCACCTGTGCCACTAGGTTGGATTCCATGCATTTAGGTAAAAAAAATGTTTGGAGGCGGGTGAATTTTATGAATTCTCTGCAGATCTTTGCAAGAGGTTGCTTATCTTTCCAGCATTTTAGTTTTGTGGTAATGTCAGTGCATGTCCTCTGAATGTATGGCTTGGGTAGATAGTGTAGAAAAAAAGTGATAAAATTGGGGGGGATGGAAGGGGAAAGAGGAGAGGGGGCTGTTGTTCAGGGTTTGGTTTTGGGTTTTTTGGTTTTTGTTGGGCTTTGGGTTGGTTTTTTTTTAGAAAATAAAATATTTTGAGCAGTTGGAATTTCACTTGAGGTATCAACTTAAGTAAGACGATGATTTTGTTACATGAAAACAAGAAGAGTTAAAATTCCCATCTTGTATTCTCTATTCTGATTCCATGAGAGTTCCATTTCTAATGTATTATTGGTAAAAAAAAACCTACCTCATAGAATAGGACGGCATGTCTTTAATAAATGATCTTTCTGCCAAAATGCAAGCTCAAACAAATACCCACATAAAGAGATGTTTCTTGATTAAACTGTTTTTTTAGAGATGGGACACAACATTAGTACAATGGAAAGAAATGAACATCATTGCCTCTTTTTCATCCCAGCATCCCGTGCTCTATACATATGATGCCACGTTGGTAACATGTTTCTTTTGTTGTGTATCCATGGGATGAAATCTCTTGGCATTTTTCTTCCCGTACAAATCCTTGAAGACATATAAAAATCATGTGAGGTGTGTAAAAGTATTTGCAGCTCCTTTTTGGCTGTTTGTTGCAAACCTGGAAAACATATTTTCCATTTTATTGAGAGGACACGTAGTTTAAGTAGTATCTGTAGAGTAGTGAAAAGACTAACCTTTAAATGGGCATCATTGAAGTACATCAACACTGCTTACTATTGGTTTAACATTTTCTAGTGTTTTCTGATAAATTAAACATCTGAAAGTTTTTGTCTTTAGTTTCAAAATTTATTGGTGGTATTACAACTAACAGTGAGTAGCTTTGAATAGTTGCTCTGTTCCTTATTTCTAGGATGATACATTTCTGTCTTTGCAACTGATCTCATTAGGAACTGGAATATCAAGTATCTATTTTGCAGAAATTTCAAGTATGCGATTTAAAAGCACATTCTCAATAATACTGAATTGTGAACACATTTTAGTATTACTGGATTTTTTGTTTGTTTTTTAAACTGAGCCTTTATAAACCCCCACTAGTGACTTGAGCTGAACTCAAATTGTCTGTGGAGTAAGTTTTGTCCTGTTTGCCACAGTTTTTCTGCCAGCTCACATGAAAGTTATGCAATACTCCAGAAACTAAAAGAGTAAGGGTCAAAATATTGATGTGGTGTTTTCTTGGCAGACAGCTGAAGACCTTAGACAGCAGCTTGCTGTGAGCAGCTCAGCACAGTGGGGAGTGGGACAGGTAGACCACAGACTCTGCAGGCTTTCAGATCCATGAAAGGCTCAAAGATAAGCTTGAAGATTGAAGAACCCTACTTTGGTGACAGACCTTGCTCCTTCCCAAGGAAAGGGATGAGGCTTTCTATATACTGTTGTAGCAGAGCCATTACTGGAAATAATGAATTTTTGCAGGTGCAGTCATCCTGGGCATTAGTCCAGTAATGAAACTCGTTTCTCGTTTGGCATTTTATACCTTTGAAATCAAGCTTTTGTTTGCAGGAATGGATAAAGAATGCTTTATTCTCCTTTTTCCCCTGCATATATCAAGCTGGCAGACAGGTTGGAGTTATAAGGCATGCTCTGCTTGAAGGACTCTCTAGGGACAAAAGGAGTCTCTTTCATTTGCCTTGCAATTACCTGCTTGAGACCTTTCAAGATCTGTAGGGATTGTTAAGCCATTTTAGAGGCTATCACCAAGGTACTAGAGATACAGTTGTGCAAAACAGAAGTCTGCTTTGCTTTTGCATAGAAGTGAATCATTTCTGTTGGAAAAGACCTTGAAGATCATTAAGTCCAACCATTAACCAAACACTGCCAAGTCCACCCCTAAACCGCGTCCTTAAGAGCCACATCTACAATCTTTCGAATACCTGCAGGGATGGTGACTCAGCCACTTCCCTGAGCAGCCTGTTTCAGAGCTTGGAAACCCTTTCAATGAAGACATTTTTCCTCATACCCAAGCTGACCCTCCCTGGCACAGCATCAGGGCAATTTGTTCTCATCCTGTTGCTTATTATCCAGGAGAAGAGACTAACACCCACCTCACTACAGCCTCCTTTCAGGTAGTTTTAGAGTGCAGTGAGGTCTCCCCTGAGCCTCCCTTTCTCCAGACTTAAACAGTCCCACTTCCCTCAGCTCTTCCTCATCACACTTGTGCTCCAGACCCTTCACCAGCTGTGTTGCCCTTTTTTTGACCTGCTCCAGCACCTCAATGTCTGTCTTGTAGTGGGGGCCCAAAACTGGCCTCACCAGTGCTGAGTACACGGGGGATGATCATTGCCCTGGTCCTGCTGGCTATGCTATTGCTGATACAGGCCAGGATGCTGCTGGCCTTCTTGGCTGCCTGGGCACAAACAGGCTTGCATTCAGCAGCCATCAATCAGGACCCCCAGGTCCTTTTCCACCAAGCAGCTTTCCAGCCACTCTTCCCGAAGCCTATAGCATTGCAGGGGGTTGTTATAGCCCCACTGCAGGCCCAAGGCACTGAGCCTTGTTGAAACTAATACACATGGCCTCAGCCTGTCCAGATCCCTCTGCAGAGCCTCCCTGGCCTTCAGCAGATTAACACTCCAAGCCAACTTGGTGTCATCTGCAAACATACTGAGGGTGCACGCAACCCCCTCATCCAGACTGCTGATAAACAAGACAATAAACAGAACTGGCCCAATACCGAGCCCTGGGGAACACCATTTGTGGCCAGTTGCCAGCTGGAGTTAACTACATTCACCACCACACTTTGGGCTTGGCCATCCAGCCAGGGGCTGTTTACCGAGCAAAGAGTACAGCTGTCCCAACCATGCACAGCCAGTTTCTCCAGGAAAACACTGTGGGAAATGGTGTCAAAGGCCTTGCTGAAGTCTACATAGACAAAATCCATAGCCTTTCTCTCACCCACCAATCAGGTCATCTTGTCATAGAAGATCAAGTTTGTCAAGGAGGACCTGACTTTTACAAAGCTTTCTTCTATTAACCCTATTTGGAAATGTTTTTATACACAGAGGTAAATGTTTTGATGCTTTTTGTTTTCATACTAGCTGTTAGCTATTAGGGTTTTCTTTGTTTTTGATTGGAAACATTGTATTTCTCTGAAGTTTTCCATAAAACCATCCAGGCTGCGTTTGATGGCATTCTGCTACACCACTTCTGCCACTTCCTTGGTTCCAGTTGTCTGTCAGTTTTACTGTCAAATTATGTGGCTAGTTTCTAATGAGTATTTCTCTGGCTTTTGCTTATTGACTTGAATGATTCTCTGTTCCCTGGTATTTCTCCCCGTGCATCTGTCTGCTGCTTCCATCTCCAAACAACTTTCATTCTTCCTTTTGATGACAGGTACTCTCAAACCTCTTGCTAGTGAGTGTTTTTCTAATCCATTTAATAACTCTGTGACTCTTCTCTGAATTTTCTCCAGCAGTTCTATATATTAAGTGTAAGCATCAAAACTGTACTCTGGACTGGTACCAGCTTCACTAATGCTGTATACAGTAGTAAAAATAACTTTGCAGTCGCCATGCATATACTTACTAAAGCTGCAGTTATGCCACAGCAAAATGAGCTTTCAGGACAAGTTGTTTTTCCAGTGTGTTTCCTAGATATTTTCCTAATCATTCTTTACCAGGTTGCCATTTCCCATTTTATAGAAACGGTTTTCATTCCTTGTATTTAAATGTGTTAATCAAGGGGACATGAGGTGTGCAAAATTACTGGCGGCTGTCCTACTGCAGTGGATGTTGTGAAGAAGAAAATGAATTGTGTAGTAAAAAATATAATATACCCTTTATGTGTACTCTCAGAATGCTGGGATCTGTTGGCCTATGTTAACAAAAAACAAATAACTTTTTTTTCTCATGTGCCCAAGGAGCTCTAGAAGTTGTCAGTCATAATCTCTGCTGTGATCTGTAGTGCACAGGGTAGAAGCACCCACTTCTTTTTGCACAGAACTTAGGAATTCAGGACGTTTGCCTCCACGCAGGGACACGTTCCCAAAGAGGTCACATTGCAGGACCAGAATGGCAGATATAATTTGTCTTTGTCATGTTCCAGTTCTTTTTCAAAGTCAGTGCTGCATGTATTTTAGAAGATTTGTGGGAGCCATTAAATTAGTAAAAATACTGGTATATTCTTATATCTCTTCCTGAATTGAAGTTTATGTACTAATGTTGCTAGGGAAAGCATCCAAAATATACATCAGAAACTAATGTTAAAAAATGCCTCTACTCTGTGAAGGTAAAGATTTATATGCTGATACATTGACTGAGACTGCAGGTGTTATTAGTAGATCCAAGCAATACAGTGTTAGAGTGCAGAAGCTGTGAAGAGCTAGAATAACCTGCAGAGAAGCACTAAAAGCTATTTCAGGATAGGGTACAGGTTGTTGGCTGTGCTTTATCATAAATGCTGCTTGGCATCTATTAGCTGGGAAAAAAATGAAGCATGAAGAAGCTTCAAGTCTGTGGAAAAGCCCCACTTGACCTCTTAGTAATCTTCAGCTGAATTAAGTAATTATAACAATCTTTGGGCAGCACTGAAGAGGCTTGGTGTGTGCTCCAAGTGTCACAGATTGCAGAGAAGCAGGAAGAACTTTTGTAGGAATTCACAGGGGTGGTCAGGCCATGGTTTTGGGGCAGGCTGAGTCAGGGGTGGGGAGAATTGCACCACTCCCGTTTTGGACACAGGAAGGCAGCTTGCCTCTGTCTAGCACCAAACTGTTATCTTCCACGCATGTATGTATGGACCCTCGTTCAGGCACAGTGGAAAGCTTGGCCACTCCCTCCTGTCTCAGGGTGAATGGAAGTTACAGGGGAACGTGTAAAAATCTAAAGATGTTCCTCTGTCAGTGGCTGGTAAGTGGCTTTTGCTTGTATAAAAGTTGGCTGATTAGGTCAGGGTAAAGTCACAGGAGGGAGAAGCATTAAAAAGACCACCCAGAGAGAGAAACAGGCTTTTTCATGTCTCATTGGAGCCATGAATTCTTTAATTTCTGCAGTACTTTCAGGCCACTGGGGAATGATCTACTTTAAAATTTCCTATGATGTGGTAAGGAGATGCAGAGATAAAACATGGAGTCAATTTAATCTTACATTTTAATTAGCCCTTATAATTCAGTTCAGTATATCTTGTTTGTTCAAAGACAGGATGAATTATCACCCAGCATTAGTATGTAAATAGTCATTCTTCCTGCGCTGTCAGGCTGCTGCCCTCTTCTTTCTTCCAGCTGCAGTTTAATATCGGTGGTGCATATTTAAGCATATGCATGCATGAGCTCGAGGGGAGGGGACAGCACTTTAGCATAATTTTCTAAGGAAGTAAGATTCACGCAGCAGTTCCAGCTGTTCTGTGCCTTTCCATTTCCCCCCCTGCACCTAATTCCTAAATAACTTCTGAACCCCCTGGTCAGTTTAAAGCCAAATTTGAAAGACCAGTAGAAGACTTGGAGACAGCCGTGCTGCTGATGGTACCCCTGCTGAAGGGAAAGCCAGGCAAAGCAGAACTGCTGAACCATCTGCTGAGTCACAGCCAGTAGCCACCGTCCTATGCCCTGCTTGGATGCCAGCCCCAGCTCTGCAATGTCTGTTTTGCTCAGTGCATGAGGGAAGTGGGTGACAGGTTTAAGAGATGAGATATAGATCTGTTGCGTCTTCTGCTTGAGAAGGTACTTGCCTTTAGTCCCTGGAATCAACATAGGAAATATTTCAGGGTTTCTGTTATTTATTAGCAGAGTTAATGCATAAAGTTCTTGTTTTTCTTGAAAAAGTGGTTTTAGGTAGACAGTCTGTATCAGCATTATTGATATTGGCTTTAATATTGCTTTTTTCAAAACAGACAAAATAGCCACCACTAATAAAAATGAGTAAATTGGGGTGCTGTAGCAGCAGACAGTGTCATGTGCAGCAGTGCTGATCAGTTTGAATGCTTTCCTTCATCTCTGACCTGAATTCTGAATTACAGATAAATCACATGCTGTATGAAGGCAGATACAGGCAGAGAGATGCAGTCTCTATAAATCCAAACTTAAACTTAGTTTCTGAATATTGTTCAGGGGGGTTTTGTTATTCATCAGTTTTGTGGGTTTTTTCTCATGCAGAAACAGCTCTAAAACTTGAAATCTAACACAGCATTTTGATGTTACAGCACTCTCTGTTCTTGGGCTCTGTAAAATGTCTCTGCAGCCGACAAACAAAAAGGGGATAAACCTTGAAGAATTAGTGCCTGGGTTCAGCAGTTGACTATATGTCATAAGAATAAGCCATGTTTTTGAAAGCAGGAGCACACTGTGTGCTGACAGCATGGTGTTTGAAAGTCTTGCGTGTTAGCCTGCTGATGATTCATAAGGGTTGGATGATACTTTTACAATTTCTATGGCAGGTAAAGATCTTGCTTTGCCGTGACTTAACCTCTGTGTGTGTCACTGGTCTGTTGATTTGGAATTAGAATCTAATTTTTAAGTTTTTCTACAGACTGGTAGGTAAGAGGTCAGTAAAACCAGGGTGATTCTGTGGTGCTGTTTACATTGGTTTAAAACACAGCTATGGAATATTTGTCACAACACTCAAATGTATTAATAACGTGAAGATTCCTGTTTTTCCCTTGCTGTGGAACAAGTAATGCCACACAGAGTGCAAACATTTTGCAGAACATGCCTATTATATGTTTTAACCGTGCTCCACTAGCTTTTGAAAATGGTGTGCTGGACAAATGCATGGAGCTGGCATAACAAGATGCTGAATGTCCATGACCCTTTGAATGCAAATTCAGGTATGCTTTGTATGAACATCAGCAGTTCAATCAGCTTGCACTGATTCTGTGGGAGGGATTGGGCTCTTTGAATGCCTTCTTGAGTCAACATCTTGAAACAGTGATTGCAGCCTAAGATTATCTACTAAAGTATTTTCATGTTGTGGATTTTTGCCTCCTTTAAATAAAAAACAAACCATACACACCTAGGAAATGTCATTTAACATACGTTAACAAATAAAATATTACCCTCTGGGTAAGCTCTTAAAAGGAGGGCAATGTCAGCCAAGGTTTTGTGCACTGCCTTAACACTGTGTCTTTATGTGTGTTCATTATAATCTATACTTTTTGCTAACACATCGTGAAACACTTTCTACCATCATGTGAGGTCTGCCTTGTAAAGTACACATTTCATGAATGGCCACATGGTGCTGTAATCCCTCCTACATCTTTCTTCCTTTTTTATACTACATTTTTTTAATGATGTGAGTATGTAATGATATTTTCTGACTGTGACTTGGTGGAAGGCTAAGCACAGATCTCATGTGCAGTTTGACCTCACTATGGTCTAAGGCCTTGTTTTCAGTTTATTTTTTTTAAATACTGCTCTATGTCAAGTTTTCCCACAGATTTTAAGATTTAAAATTCATTTTCCCTAGATTTCTCATGTTTTTTGCATAATAGACTTTTTAGCTTTCATTCAGTTGGTAATGGAGAATTGTTGCTTGAAATGTAGTTACTGAAGGTGGGATCAGGCATAACACCTAAATTATCTTTTTTTTTTTTTACTGTTGTTTGGTTTCCGTGCTTACATTCACACTGTAGATTAGATATTACCAGTTCGGGAGTACCTTAAAGCAAATGTTGATTACTCCAAAGGAGTCCAAAAGACTCTAGAGGGAATGATCAGAGGTACAAAGAATTGACCTGTGAGGAAAGATTGAAAGGGCAGAGAAAGAAAAATAGAGAAGACTGGGAAAGAGGGGACTGTGATAACGCTTTTGAGTAATGATAGCAGAAGTGACAGCCTCAAATTGCATCAGCAGAATTCTAAATTGGGCATTTAGGAAAAGGCTTGAACAAGGACAGTGAAGCAGCGGGATAGAGTAAGCATCTTGGAGCTGGTAGTGGCAATTACATGGCTGATCCTGCCTTCAGGCAAAAAGATGGATTATGGCAGTCCCAAGTCATTTCTACTCTTTCTCACCCTTGTGTAACGCATGATAAAGACTATTTAGGTTTCAATCTAAAACCTTCATCTTTCAGAACAAAAATTTTAGTCTTGGTTTAAAATCACCAATAACAGAGAATTTGCAGCCCTTGGTAATTTCTTCCAATACTGGATTGTTCTCTCAGATTGTAAATTGAGAATTCTTTTTTCTCTTAATTTTTCTGAGAAATCTCATTGCCTCCTTCTCCTTGGATCTGAGAATAGATTTGCTTGCTTTATGAAGACTTCTTTTATGAGGTTTTTTCCGTAGGTAAGCTTTCATGTGTAACTTCTACGTGCAGTGGTGCAGTCACCTCTGAGCCTTCTCTGTATTTTTTCCTGAAGATTTTCAGTTTCTAGACATCTTTCCATTCCAAAACATTTATTTTTTTCATCCTTCTTGTGACTCTGCAGTGAACTTTGCGTGCTCTTTGTTTAAAATGAACTCTGTTAGTGGTCACATCAGGGCTCCTGCTTCTCAGAAAAAGGGAAACTAGGATTATTGGCCTTCAAGGTCTCACATGCTACTGATAATCTGTGGAGGCTTGCCAGAACTGCTACTTCCCTCTGAATGGCCTCTGCTTCTGATTCTAGGGTTTTATTTACTGTACTACAGTGCATGATGTTTGCTAGTCTTGCTTGCCCTGTGGCTTGGATAGCTCTTTGCCATCAAACCGTTTCATTATTCTCTCCTTTTGCAACTTTGTTATCTGAAAATGCTATCCATAGTTTTGTGCTTACGAAGGTAAGCACATCATAGATTGTGATGTTAAACTGTGTAGATTCAAAGCCTTAAGCATGGTGGTACAGCTTCCTCTGTTTGATGGTGATTATGTAGAATTTCACGTCTGGTATAGGGCAGCCATGCTTTCAATTTCAGTTACATTGATTTTTATATACCACACATTGTATACATAATATATACTGCCAGGTTACAATGTGTGTTTTTTTTCTTATACCTAATTTGCTGTATTTCAGTTTCTACATGGACATTCCTAGCATTATGTTGTGTAGCAATCTGTGACAGCCATTTCCACAAGACAGCTGTAAACACACATGATACTCCTGATAAATGTATTCATATGAGAAGCTGGAATAAGCAGTGCCAAATGCATTGCAACATCCTTTGCATTATAACCTTCCCAAGAAATCAAGCCTCAAGATTTTATGTGAGCATAACTATCTCAGCCAAATCTGTGGTTTCATCCAGTTTTGAAGATGTATCTTTTCTACGCACCATGTTTGTTGATTTAATACTTTCCAAAGAGCTGTGTCAGCTGTTCTACTATTTGCTGGAAATTTATTGCAATAATTTGTAATCAGTTTTTCTGTTCCTCTGTATAATGTGCAACATTTGCATCTCTGAATTACAATGAAATGTTAATCAGGGGTCCAGAGAGATCCTGAGCCAGACTTTAGGAAAGTCTTGGAAAAAAAGGTATCTAGAATTAAGTGATTTTAAATAATGCAGAGTTTGACTATAGCTGTTGTTAGTGCTTTGTGAACTAGTATTTTCTCTCCTACTTATTTCTGGCTGTAACTTTGCATTACATAAATGGTAACACAATTAGTATTACCTTCTCAAGTGTTGCCTTTGCTTGAGTTGGGGATGTTATACAGGTGCTGTTAGTATTTGTATCAGTGCTGATGCTGTTAATATATTAAACTACTTTGATATCCTTAGCATAATGAAAGGCATAGGGGAAAAAAAATACATTCCTGTTTAGCATTCACAAGTGTAAAAGACTGACAGAAATACAACATTAAATATTCGGTGAGATTCGCAGGACAGTGAAATAGGCAGTACCTCAGCCTGCTTTTCTGGAAATTGTTACAGCTCAGCCTTGAAGAGAGGGTCATTGGAGCATCCCAGCATTGCCTGGTGCCTTGTGTGCAGAATGGGGTTGCTTTGCTCCAAGTGCATGCAAATTCGACAAGTTATAGTATCTTCTACTTTCAAGCTACCTTTTTCAGAAGACAGATTTTGATGTAAGTGTGTCTTATTTCAGTCCTGAGAAGGTGAAAGTTGTATGTTAGTGCTTTTATGTGACTTCCCCATGAAGCTGTGCTGTAGAGCAGCTAATGGAGGTGTAATGTAATTGATGAGTAAAGCTTGCTGGGCAGTTGTGCTCTCAGCATATGATTCTGATTTGTATGAAGCTGTAGAAGGAAAAATTGTACTGCCTTTCTAAGAAGGACACAATATGCTTGTCCCTGTTAATATTAGGTGACTGTCGGTTCTTGTCTGCTTCCGTTACATTGAGTTTCTCACTTGTTTAAGGGGAGATACTTTACATTAAAAAAGACAGCCCAAGTTCTTTCAGAGAATAGGTTAGGAGTTGTCATTTCCTCAAGGAGTATTTTTTGCTTGCAGGGACGAAGATGCCTGCTTCTGCTTGTGCAAAGAGTTTTGTGCTGAACAGAAATACAGCAGCCTCCAGCAGTGAAGTGAAATGAAAAATAACAGGAGCTGAGAGTTCCTCCATTCTAAAGCCAAGCAAATCACTTTAGTTGATTAAAAAAAAAAAAAAAAAAAAACAACCCCAAAAAAAAATAAATTTANTGAAAAATAACAGGAGCTGAGAGTTCCTCCATTCTAAAGCCAAGCAAATCACTTTAGTTGATTAAAAAAAAAAAAAAAAGAAACCAACCCCAAAACAAAATAATGTTAAACTCATAAGGGGGTTGCAAATGGTTTCAAACAAAGATATTCTTCATGTAAATCACAGAATTGGAATTCATCAGAGACATTTTTCTAAGGGGCAGACTTGCAACATCTGGCATACCTCTCTTTTTTGTTTCCTTTTATTAGAAAAAAGATGGAGAAATGTTTTATTAATGAACCTAAATATCATTGATTGAAGCCTGTAAATAGTCTAGTTATTTTGATGGGCGCTCCAAAAATATACCTGTCACAGCAGAGCAGTTAAAACTAATGGGATTTGATAGTATATACTGAATAACTCAGGAGAAATTAAATACAGAAATAGGACTGCAGAAGATCTGTGTATATGTTTTCAGTGCTTCTCTGAAATGGTGGTGTCCTGACCCACTCTACCCAGTAGCGATGTGCTGCTGGGCATGAGAATTATCAGGTACGTTTATCATGCAGAATGAAGTCTTGATCCCACTCAGAGAAGGTAAGTGTTCTGCTCAGGCCTAGAAAAATATGATCATATCCCTTTTTGAATCCTTCACAATAGGTATCCGAGTATAAATAAGGTGACATGATGTATAATGAGAGCACAATGTGTTATTTGCAAGAGCACTTTCATGTGGGTGTTGTTAATTTGAGAAGTTTCACTCTGGAAAGCTAAGTAATATTTAATATGTTATGATTGATAGGTACCTAAAAATATGCTGAACATACTTGAACAAATGGAGCATTGATTTACCCTTTTCTCTCTCTAAATAGCTTAAGGTTATTGATTTCAGAGGGTTTTTTTAACCAGGAGGATTTTTTTATGCCATGCGAGTGCTGCTTAGCTTCCATAAAAAAGTCTCAGTGTAGTCCATAGAAACAAATTGTTGGAATTTGATGTATTAAAAACCATGCTTAAAAAAAAAGAAAAAAAAATACAGATTTGAATAAGAGCCAGAACAGATTTAATTTCTCTGAAAACTACCTGCTTGTTGCCTGATGGAGCAACTGCAGCTCCAGGCTATATATACCAGGCTGGTTACAGCGTGCAGGAAATCAGACATTCGAGCTGCCTTGTGTTTTGGGGGGGGACACACTCTCCATTTCAGAAATAAGAAGTTCCTCTGTAGCTCTTTGTGAAAGAGTGACGTCCCATCTGAGCTGCCCTCTTGGGACAGATGAGCTTGCATGTGCCTCTTCTCAGAGCTGTTGGTAATGAATTTGCAGTTCACATGTTCAGGGACGTGACCTTACCAGCAAAAGGCCAGGCTCTGACACTTTGGTGGGTTGCTTATGCAATCTGACCCCTCCTTTCACTTCAGAAAAGACAGTATGTGTTGAATATTTCTATCTAGCCAACTAATAGCTGTCTGCTTCTGAATTTTGTCTCTTCAGACAAGCATTTAAGCTTAGTGTCCTCTACAAACCCTGGGGCAGGATATCCTTTCTCTTTGCTTCTCTGAATCTTGTAATCTTTCTGTATCTTAAGACAACTTGCTGCTGTCATTGCTTCTTACTGTCTCCATTGCTTCCCCTTTTCTTTGTACTTCCCTCTCTTCTGTCTTTAGATTATTGCTGATCTTCATCAAGCAGTGGGAAGATAGTGTGTTTGGTAATTTAGGCGCAACCTCTTCTTGCCAGCAGTTTCAATTGAAAAATATAGTTTTCATGGCTACCAGCCATGGCATTCACCAAAAGCTTTCTGCTTGAATAAATATTGTCAAAGCTTCATGCCCTCATTTTCCTATGGTATTTAGAGGAATGCCTTTCTGTAATGTAGGTTTTATTTCTGTATAATGATGAAAATCAGCAAAAATACTCTCAGAGGAGAGTTCAGGGTGCTGAAGTTAAGATACTTCCCTTGCACACCCATGTCCAAACTGGGCTATGCACTAATCAGGAAGCAAGGAGCATCTGCCTTTTTAATTGGATTGGTTTAAAGTTTTGTGCTGTCTATGCAATTTCAAATTATGGCAATGATCCCGCAACACTGAGGTCAATGAAATTACTGATATGCATCATTATTCATGAGACAAGCCTTTGCAGATTCTATTTAGTGGCCTGGGGAATCATGCAGACTAAAACTCGACTTGAAACTGTGGGTTTTTTTTCTCTTGTCTTTTACTAGAACTCATATTTTTAACAATTTTTCTGGCTATTTAATATTTATGAGGAGATCTGATCTTTTATTATACATACTCAATTATTCATCTGGCTCAAAAGATGTAGAGAAGCCAAGAGGGTTTTGGGGTGTTTTTTAATATAAAGGGTGTCTTCAGTTTTCTCTCTTCTCATCTAATATTTTCCATATTAAAGGAAAATATATAAATTGTGACTCATAAAATCGTCAGAACAGCATTTAAATCAATAAACGTGGCTATGTCCTCAAGCTCCCAAAATTAAACCACAAGCTGGTGCTTAAGAGTTGTTCTCCTGAGTTGGGGAAACAGAAGGGAGAAACATGATTTATGTTCTTAGGCAAATTCCAAGTAGAACTTATTCTATGAAATTCTTAATCCAGAAAGATTTTATTTTGTTCTTTATCTCTCCCAACATCTGTAGTTCATAAGTCTGTTCCATAGCATAAATGCCCATTGTCAGTTTTGACCACAGAAGAGAGTAAGCAACTTTCAGGTTTTTTCCTCCAGTTGAGCCTGTTCTTCTGATGCTGTGTATTGGTACAAAATATGCAGTTAAAATATTTTTAATACTGTGAAAATACAGTATAAGCACGGGCCTTCTCAAACTCCTTTTCCCTCCTTTCATCTCTTTTTATCCTACCTATTAAACAGAAGGTGTTTGTCATAAATTACCAGGAGAAGGCGTACAAGAGGGTAAAGTCAGACTGATGAGGTTGCTCTGGTTTGTCTTTTTATATCTAAATTGCAGGTACCTGTGCCGCATTTTGCTTTTGTGCAGAGCCTGATCACAACTGGTTTTATGTTTTTCTTTTCCTTGGGCTTGCTTGTACTTGAAATAGATGCACAATTTCTGTTTTGAAGTACATTTTTATATTGACTTCTAAAAAAACACCTTTATGCAGAGCAGTACAAGGATAAGGTGATGTATAACCACAAAATAACCTCAAATCCAGCTGGTGGTGCAAGCTGGCGGTGAGGGGAGGAAGACGTGCACAAGTTCCAGCAAATTCAAAGGTGGAAATATCATGCATATCTGTCAGTTCATCTAAAGGAAGCCTTTTGAGATACGCTTGAATGTTGCAGAATCCTTTGCACTTACTGTACAGGTAAAGGTGATCCAAGGCTGCATTATAGCAGTTTGTATGAGGCATTGCCTGCTCTGACATAACTTCCTAGATGAAAAATGTGTTGACAAAAATTAGCCATTCCCAGACTGAGCTGCAGAGGGTTCTTCATCTGAAAACATCAAAGAGAGAACTCAAGAGGCTGATCTATTGACACAGTGCAAAAAATGGTCTTAAATGAAAATTCTTGTACTACATACATAGCTTAATGTGACCCCATATTTACTGTTCATCTGAAGGAGTTGTTACGTGCTTTTACAAAGTTTTGGTAACTACTGGTAAGCCTCTCAGTTTCCGTTCTAGTCTTGCAAAAGCTCTGAGCTTGTGTAGAGGGTAATCTGAAGACATTCGGATAAAAGATGGGCACGTGTGCTGGTGTGAAATCTTCTGATGAGATTGACCCGTTTTTCTTCCCGCCAGGTTTGGAGGAGACCAGCCAGTGTACATCAATATCATTAGAGATCCCGTCAATCGATTTTTATCCAATTATTTTTTTCGACGTTTTGGAGACTGGAGAGGAGAACAGAATCACATGATCCGTACCCCCAGCATGAGGCAGGAGGAAAGATATCTGGTATGTTTAAATAAAAGTCTCTTATTGCCAATTCCCCATCATCACATAATGCTGATATCAAGATGCTTGAAAACATGGGAGACTGAGACATCTTGCATTTTTTCGTCTGTCTTTGTCTTGCCTGGTCCTTCATTTTTGGTCAGCTTTAGTTTGAATTCAGTGATTTGGTTTGATCTTGTATAAGCTGACAGGAAGTCGCAGATTGCCACCATTGAATTGTGGTCCTTTATACTAGGGCTCTGATCCCAGTTCTTGGTTCGGTTTTATTGTCTTTTTTGTATTAAGAAGGTGGCAGTAATGCTGGATGAGCTGTTCTTAAGTTTTAATTTTGTGTAACCGCTGAACTGTCGTAACACCTGTCCAGCCATTATCACAGACCAAGGTCCTGTGGCAATAGGTATTCTATAAATGCTGAATGAGAAAACACAGAAGCTAGGGAGGTGGTCAGTGTGTTTAATACTGGTCTCTTTGCATGCACACCAACACCTCTGTAAGACAACAGAATGGTGGAATTAATTCTTACCCTCTTTATAACTGGAGATCCAGTTTGATTGGACTCAGCCTTCAGCCACACTTGAACCTGAAGAAGGTTCAGTGATGCAGCAGTGACAGGACAGCTTGATGGTCTGCTATGAGATGTTGCAGGCCAGACATCAAAACCAGAGAGATCTGTGTCTTTTGGATAAGAGAGAGAGGAAGTTTTGACAATGTTTTGGAGGGGCAGTAGAATACAAGATGTGGCGTGGATTTGCTGTAAAGAGCACAGCTCTGAATGGCTGCCATGCAGCACATTTCAGTTCTAACTGGGATCAGATGGATCTAAGGAAGGCTGTGGTTTGGTTTTTTTCCAGATGACAGGGCTGTGTTGATTTATTTTGTACTTTACTACCGTTGTTTGTCATGCAAAGCCCTGTGAACAGATAAGCTTATAGATTATGTATAATTGAAGGTGTGTGTGTATAGCTATGTATAGCTTTAAATTTCAGTGATATCTGCTATAAAGATATAAACTCCTTTCAGTAATGTTGTAAAGGGGCTTTTATTTGCTATATGTCTAGAGATACTGAAGAAGTCTCTGCATCAGCTGAGCAGGTTTTGACCTGCTCATGTGCATTTGGAAGGCAGCCCCAAAAGCTTTGCATGCTTTGTACATGGACTTCTGTTTCATCATCAGTGAATGGGACAGAGGGGCTGCAGAAGTGAATATGTGGTGGCTTTTTTACTGCGTTATTATTTTGTTAGTGCGGACGTGTTTTCTATGTTGAAAACGTTGAAAGGGAGTTGTACAGTATGTACTTCACTCTGAGTGCCTCTACTCATTTGAAGTGGAACATCCAGTGATTGACACTTCTCATGACTGAGTGACTCTGTAAAAGCACAATTAATTCAGTACTGGCTGTGCAATTTAAGATGTGGTATGTACAGCCACTGAAATTCTACTTCAAGCAGAACTGAAATGAATGGATCTAATTCCTGTTGTTTGTGTTGGTTTAAAAGCTAATAGAAAGAAATCACCTTGCATTTTTGTTGTGATGTTCTTTAAGAAATTGCTTATATGCACATGAACGTATGTGAAATGGGGAAATAAAAAGTGGTCACCTGAGGTCTGTAGTCATTTTCTTTAAAAGACAATTTGTCATTCTGAAGCACCATCAGCATCCTTTATCAAAACTACTTTATATATCTATCCAAGAGTGCAGTACAGGCTGGGATCTGCCCGGCTGGGGGGCAGCTCTGTGCAAAGGGAACTGAAGTTCCTGGCGGACAATAAGCTCAGTAAGAAAAAACAATGTGAAGCTGAAGCAAAGAAAGCCAACAAGATGCTGGGTAACATTAACAAGGGCATCACCAACAGAGATAAAGATGTCGTTATCCCACTCTACTCAGTGCTCGTCAGGCCACAGCTGGAATACTGTGTTCAGTTTTTGTCTATGCTATACAAAAAAGATGTAGACAGGCTGGTGAGGGTCCAGAGAAGTGTCACGAAGATCGAAGGTCTAGGAAGCCTTCCTTACACCAGGAAAAAAGGCTGAGAGAAGTGGGTTTGTTTAGCCTAGAGAGAAGAAGGCTCAGGGAAGACCTTATCACCATGTTCCAGTATTTAAAGGGTGGATACAAAAAGGGTGGAGACTGTCCTTTTACAAGGAGTCACATGGGAAAGACAAGGAGTAATGGGCACGAATTATTCCTGGGGAGATTCTGGTTGGACACCAAATAATCCCAGGGAAGTGGTGGATTCCCCAGTGTTGAACACTTTCAAGATTCAGCTGAATCGCGTGCTGGGACACTTAGTCTAAGTCATGCTTTGCCAAGAAAGTTTGGATCAGATGGTCCTTGAGGTCCTTCCAACCTGGTATTCTATAATTCTATTTTTGCTTTTTTGTTTTAAACTTCTCTGTTGGTAATTCAGCATTAGAATCTTGGAAACATTTGTGGAACCTGTCCTCCATCCCTCCTTGACAGACTTCGGCTGTCACTTGCACTGTTTGAAGAAGGCATTTGCTTCTGTCACAGTAACATAT
Source organism: Agapornis roseicollis (assembly GCA_002631895.1). Classification (NCBI taxonomy): domain Eukaryota; kingdom Metazoa; phylum Chordata; class Aves; order Psittaciformes; family Psittacidae; genus Agapornis; species Agapornis roseicollis. Next base: position 85,126 of record NDXB01013432.1, read on the forward strand.
AGACCACCTGCCAGAGAAATTAATTATAACAAAAGCCACTTAATGTTAAGCATTTTTAAGAGCTGCGCTATCCAGCCACGTAATATATTGCATGACTGCATTTTAATCTTTCCCTCAGTGGTGTAAGGAAATCTGCCGGCATATATTTTAAAACTCAGGTAATGTATTCTGTGGAATGGTAGCTTCAGAAGCTGCTATATCAGTTGCCTGATCCAGCTGTGAAGAAGGTAAGCAGCTGTTTTGCCTCTGAGCATGAGCCAGTGTGGCCCTTCAGCACAGGACCGATGACTGGCCTGATTTCTGGCCTCATATAATTTTGCAGTTCTTCCCTCATATTTTTTCATTTGTTTTTTTTTTTGTTGTTCTTTTTTTTTTTTTTTTTTTTTTTTTATAATTATTCTTTTTTT